>JAQZBX010089802.1:0-12579 GCA_029593785.1 Cabassous unicinctus
TTTTAAGTCATTCAACTGATTGGATAAAAGCGCCACCCATTGATGATGTAATCTCCCTGATTGATGCAGATGTAATCAGCCATCCACGCAGTAAACTCACTGGTGATTGAAGTCCATAAATGCTCTTGTATTACAATTAGCCCAGTGCTTGTTGGAACAAACACCTGGACACAATTACCTGGCCGAGTTGACACATTAGTCTAACCATTACAGTAGGAAACACGGGGAAAATTTGAATGTAGAATATATGCTTATTTCTTCAAATTTTATTGTAGATCATGAAGTCTCTGAAATGGATTTATGTGAATTATGAACTATTTATTCATTCTATCGCAGCAGAAAGAAAAGAGGATGTGACAAGATATGGTGGTCTGAGAATTTTGTGAGATGCACATATTGTCTTTTTGCTCACCAAAATTTGGAGAGTTTAAAAGGTAGTCATTGCGTGCCTTGAGTTCATTAGTCTCAGAATGAAGGAGTAGGATGTAATGCCTGAAGGTATGACATAGAGGTGTGGATAATTAAATAAGCATTTGGTCCCAAGGGAGGTTAGATGTGGTGTCTGAATCAGAAAGAAACAGGATTTTGTAGTTTGTTCCTTGTAATTGTATATATGCCTTATATTCAGGCTGATGTTTGTTTCTTTTCTGTGAGCTAACAACTAAGTTGGTGGACCAAAGATCTGTTCATCCTTTTCCTACTTCCAAAGTGTCCTGTGCCTTGTGTGTGAGTGCGTTTATGTGTATGTGTGTGTATATGTGTGTGGTGCTCATGCAGAAATTATGAGGATCTCTTCTTTGATCTTGCACAGCTTGGGGATTTTTGTCCTTTGGATATAAGTTCACTGACTCCAGTCAGATCTCACACATTGAAACATTAGTGCTACCTGCTGGATAGGGTTCAGTTTTAAACATATTCTCTTATCTGAACAAGGCCTGACACAGAATTGCTAGAGTGTGGACAAGAAGGTGGAGTTATCCAATTATTGAAAGTTATTTTAACTCTTGTTGTTGTTGTTGTTTTATCAGTATCTCTCTTTTAAGGGATAAGTTATGGAGAAAGAATTCTTTTAACTTCTTCCAAGTGCCAGTTGAACATGGGATGTATGACAGAGACGCTGTGCTCATTGTTATTATTGCAAGGATGGTATCAAATTCTCCCATTCTCTCTAATAACTATTGTTCTCACAACTACTACTACAGAGCTAGAGTCTCGGTCAGTGAAAATGGTGAGACAAAGTTCACTCTGTTCAGGGCAGTACCTGAAGGAAGAAATTATTTCACAATGAAAGAGGAAATACTATTAATCTAATATGAGAAACATATTGTTCTTAATATTAATACACTTAATATTTTTTTTCCTCTCCTGTAAAATTTCTCCCTCTACAAACACTCACATATGTTACAGTGGAAAATACTCAATCATAAGTTATTATGGTTGAGAAGCCAGATTATCTGGTTTCTAGGGAAGTCCGTTTTGCCCCTAGGTGGTAGTGCCTGAAGATTGTGAAAATAAGTTGATTGGGTCTTCTGTACTTATTTTTGAGATAAAGAGTATGCCTTCTGTTCTGTAAGCCCTGATATCATTGGAGACAATCCTCTGATATTTGCTGTATTATCAAGGTCAGGGCTAGTTTTGGAATGACAAGAGGGAATCCCTGGGGGGATTACAGAGATTAATGTGATCATAAGGATTTTTTGCCCTTTGCAGTCCAATGTTGGTTCTTGGATAATGCCTGTGAATTGTTGTGAGCTTCATCACATGGAGACTGCAATTGCAGCTCCTGTTCAGATGTAGTTTCTTTGTTTAAGCCAATTAACAAATGCCCCAAGTACCTGGTATGAAGCTATTGATCTGATAAATATTTGTTTTCTCAATATCTATGACCAAATACCACAGAAGCTGATTGATTTTGGCCAGCAACCCAGATATATGTTATTACTGTCCTACCTTAATGACAGATCAATTTTCCAACTCATGGAAACCTTGGTTGCCTTTTTGTTCCACAAGACATCATGCTGATCCATTTCATTGATGATATTTATGCTGATTTTATCTAATGAACAAGTAGCAGAACTACTTGAGACATATTCATGACACAATTGTGCGTCAGTGTGTGGAACATAAATTCAAAAAATCCAGGACCCTTTGCCTCAGCAAAATTTCTAGGGTCCAGTGGTGTTGGTCGTATTGAGATATCCCTTCTGTTACCATAAGCACAGCTATTTCCAATAGAAGGGTCCTCCTGATCTGGCACTACAAAGAAGAAACACATCTTTCAGTGAGAAAGTGATTTATTGCAAGTGCAAAAGCAAGCAACTGGGGGAATCTTCCAAAAACCAGTTCAAAGTGAGAATGGGAGCTAGAGTTTTTATAGGCAAAAAAAGAAAAGAGGGTAGGTGAGAAGAAAAACAAGTTAAAAAAAAAAAAAGGAAAAAACAAGTGATGCTTCCAGGGGTCTTGTGAAGAGGGTACATGCAATTTCTCAGTCCTATGTCATCTCAAGCACATTAAACTTGTGGGCATAAAACCTCACAGTTTAGATACTAAGGTCTTCATGACTCCTTTCTCAGCTGACTGCTCAAGGATATCAAGTATTTTATTTTAATTTTGTCTCTGAGAAAAGTTACAGATTTCCTGGGTTATAAGGTGCTCCTGACACCATTCTGGCTGGTTTTGCTTTGATACATTATCTTATTCATGTAAGCAAAACTGAGAATGTCTATTTAACATCCTTCAGGGAATTAAGTGCAAAGAGTAAACATTTAAAATTAGATTAATAGAAAACCAGCTCAATTAATGTACTAGAATTTTCAGAGCTGCTTAAGAGAAGAAATTTTTAGTAAGCACATTTTCCAGCTATCACTTCTAAGGTAAAAGGAAAGTGGTTGCATGTAGTCCCTTCTACAACCAAAAATGAGGCACTATACCAATTGGACTCTGTGGATTTTTTAGGTAACATATCTCTCATTTGGGTGTAGTACTACAGCTAATTTACCAAATGACCCTAACCTGCTATTTTTAAAGGGGGTCCAGACCAAGAGAAGACTCTGCAATAGGTCTATGCTGACATGCAAGCAGTTCTGCCATTTATGCCATATTATCCATCATATCCAATAGTGCTTGAATTAGCTCTGTTAGCTTCAATTAGCTGTTTGGAGCCTTTTGGCAGACACTTGTCATTGAAAAAGATAGCAGTTAGAATTTTTCACCAGAATGCTGCCATCCTTTGTGTCTAGCTGCTCTCCTTTAGAGAAACAGTTTTGTCTTTCTACTGGACCTTAGTGGAGACCTAATGTTTAAACTTGGACTACCAAATTTCCTTGTGACCTTAGCTGTGGATCATGTTGTCTGATATCACTGTTTTAGTTTCCTTATTGCTAAACAAATACCATTCAATAGGTGGCTTAAACAGTGGGAAATTTTTGGTTTACTGTTTTGAGACTAAGAGAAATTCAAATCAAGGGTGTTATCAAGGTGATGCTTTCTTCCCAAAGACTGGCATTCTGGGTCTGACTGCTGTTGATCCTGGATCCTGACAGCCACTCCTAGCCCAGGTCTGTTGACTTTCAGCTTCTTGCTTCCCATGGTTGTCTCTGTCTCTAAATTTCATTCTGTTGTAAATGACTCCAGTAATAGGTAAGACCTAATCAGAATGAGTTGGGCCACATCTTTACTGAAATAACTTCATCAAAAGGTCCTATTTACAATGAGTTCACCCTTACAGGAGTGGATTAAGTTTAAGAAGATGTTTTTCTGGAGTACTGTGACAGTTTGAATTCCTTTTATGAATAAAAAGATAAAGATTATGTTTTTTGAACTAATTCATTCCTGTGGGTATGGACTCTCTTGACTGGACTATGTCACTGAGGCATGACTCAGATTGAGGCTTTGCCATCTTGCTGGGTCTGATATAAATGGAGACACAGAGAAAAAGAAAGCTACCATTTTTGATCCTGCCATGTGCGAAAGGACTCCAGGTTCACCTACAGCTGCCAGGAGCTGGAAGCTGGAGGGGAGAGAGGGCTGTGGCCACCAAAAGCCAAGAGGGAATGAGGGGGTGTCTATGAGGAGAGGAGGGGAAAGGAGGAGAATGAGAGGGGGTGGCCACATCTGGGATCAAGGAGATCATTGTCATTTTAATTTGCTTTTTTCCTGATGCTTAACAAGCTTGAGCATCTAGTCCTATGTTTAATTTGTTTATTGGCCATATAGATATCCTCTTTTTGGAAGACTTATTCAAAAAATTTTCCAATGGTCTATTGGATTGTCTTTTGCTTATTGATTAAAAAAAAAATTCTTTATATAGTTTGCATTTGGTTTTATTTTGTTTTTCTTAAGAAATATTTGCATAATCTAACTTAATGGACCTGTTTTATTTTCTGGAAGCTGTATCTTGTTATATTTTACATTTAGATATACTATTCATTTGAAATTTGTTTTAGTGTATGAGTGAAGTTGTATCAGTATTTATATATATTTTTCTATATGACTAAATTAGCTAGCACCATTCTTTTAACCGTCCCTGTTTTCTCCACTTTCTTATTAAATTCTGTCACTGTATATTTGTGCATTTATTTCTTTACTCTCTATTCTGGGCCTTTCTATTACATTTTTTATTTGTCCATCTTCATCACAAACCACTATTTAAGTAGTATAGCCTTACAATAAATCTATATAGCAGTTAAAGTGATTCCTACAGCTTTGTTCTTCTTCAAGATTATCTTGACAACTTATGTAGCCCTTTGAATTTTCATGTAAATTTTAGAATCAACAAATCAGTTTCCAAAAAGAAATTGTCCATGTTTTGATTGGGGTTGTCTTGAATCTATACATTAATTTGGAGTGAACTGACATATTTACAATATTGAGTTTTCCTCAATATTTACAATGTTTATCCTTCCATTTATTTTTCACTGTTTCTGCATAGACTTTAAAAAAAAAAGATTTATTTATTTATCCACACACTGCCCCCCTCCCTGATGGTTCTGTGGTCCATCTGCGCATTATTTGCTCGCCTTTTCCAGGAGGCACTGGGAACAATCCTGGGACGTCCCACATAAGAGGGGAGTGCCCAACGGCCTGAGCCACATCCACTTCCTATGGGCTGCAGCGTCTGCTGGCTGGTGGCATCTGCTCGTCTTCTTTTAGGAGGCACCGGGACCCAAATCCAGGACCTCCCATGTGGTAGACCCGTGCCCAAGTGGTTGAGCCACATCCACTTCCCTGCATAGACATTTTAACATCTTTTTAAAAAAGATATACTACTAATCATTTGATTATATTATAAGCGGAATCATTAAAATTCTAGTTGTTACTGGTATATAGAAATACAATTAATTTTGTATATCCAGGAAATGGCTACATTAGCTTTTTACTTCCTATTGCTTTTCTTTAGATTCCTTTACATGTATGAATACAATTATGTCATCTACAAATAATAATAGTTTCATGTTTTTCTTTCTACTCCTCTTTTTTGTTTCTCTTTATTGTCTGATTTTTCTTCATGGATATCCAACATTATCAATAGCAATTGCACCTATCTACATCTCAGGAGAATGCTTTTAATATTTCAATGTTTGGGATGGTATTTGTTATTGCTTAAGATAATTTCCTTCAATTTGTATTTTTCTAAAATATTTTAACAATAATGAATGGGTATTCAGTTTTATTAAATGTTTTTTCTGAATCAATTGAGATAATCATATGATTTTCCTCTTTCATTCTGTTAATTAGATGACCAACTATGGTAGGCAGAATAATGGTTGCCTCAAAAACGTCCATGTCCAAGTCCCTGGGAATATGTCAATTACGTGGTAAAAAGGGATAAGATTGCAGATGGAATTAAGGTGACTAATTCACTGACTTTAAAATAGGGAGATTAACTTTATCCAGCTATGCCCAATGTAATCACAGGGGTCCTTTGCATGTGGAAAAAGGGAGGCAGAAAAGTCGGTGTCAGAGTGATGAGGCATGAGAGAGACTGTTCAGAAATGGTTAACGAAACATAACATTACACGGACAAAACTTTTCCTTGTAACCCTTACAGAAACAGTCTCTATGAAAATTGAAATGAGCACTTGAAACACACGTTATCCCAAACAGGTGATAAACAGCTTTGTCTTTGTAAGTAAGATAAATGTGTCTTAAAATTGAATATGAGAGAAAATAAAGCTGGGACGCCTATGGGAATATTTCTAACATTGGGAGGTGGGAATGAGGGGCTGAATGAGCTTGCAATTATTCGACTGTAAATCTTTAATAATCACAAATGCTGTAATAACTTATTCATTGGAAAGACTGACATTTAAAAAATAAAACTGTTACAACATTCCTTTAATTGACTGAAATCCTGGAGCAATTTTTAAAAAAACAATTTTATTGAGGAATAAAAATAAATACTTTTGTAGAATAAACTACACATTTTCAGTGTACAGCTTAGTGAGCTATATTTAAGTGTATCTAAGTGTAGAGTTTAGATATATACTCTCATAAAACAATCACCACACTCAAATTACAGAATATTTCTATCACCCACAAGTTTCCTCAAGTCCCTTGTCAATGTAGCCCTCCCTTCTCTTCTGAACCCATGCAAGCACAGATTTACTTTCTGTCACTACAGATTAGTTTTCACTGATTATAATTTCATGTAAATGGAGTTATACAGTTGTTCCAGTTTGCCAATGGGCTGCCGATACAAAGTACCAGAAATGGGTTGGCTTTTATAAAGGGAATTTATTTGGAGTAAAAGCTTATAGCTCCAAGGCTGTGAAAAGCCCAACTCAGAGCACCATAAGAGGTGCTTTTTCACCAAAGTCAGCTGCCACATGATGATGCAAGATGGTCCATGATCTCTGCCAACATCTCCGCCTTTCTGCAGCTGTAGGCAAAGCTGGAGTAGGGCTTGTCGCTTACCGGGCCTCCTCTCTCACTCTCAGGAGCTCTGCTTTCTTTCTGAGTTCAGCTGTAAACTATCAGGCATATGGCTCATCCCTCCCTGGGCCTTAACTGTTTGACCCTCTTGGAGGCTTCTCTTCTTGCAGCTCAGCTGTGGGTGAAACTGTTGTCTTTTCTCTCACATAGCCAGATCAAATAGGGCAGCTTACTTTATCTGTGTCTGTGTCTGTCTCTCTCTGTGTCTTTCTTTATATCAGACCCAGCCAGAGGTGGAGATCCAAGCTGGCTCACACCTCACTCATGTAATCCAATCAAAATCCCTGAAGCAATTATGTCAAGTAATCTAATCAAAGGACCCTCAATCAAATTTAATGCAATCAAATGGTATCACACCCACAGGAATAGAATTGTTTAAAAAATATAGTCTTTCTCTTTTTGGGATTCATAAAATAAGCTTAAACTGCCCCAACAGTATATAAGCTTTTGTGTCTGACTGACACCATAATTATTTTGACATTCATCCATGTTCAGTTTTTATGGTTTGTAGTATTCCACGGTATCACAGTTTTAAAAATCAATTCACCTGTTAATGAACTTTGGATTGTTTCCAATTTGTGGTTATTGTGAAAAAAGTTACTATGAATATGTGCAAATCTTTGTTTAGACATGACTTTCACAGAAGTGGAATGGCCAGGTTTTATATATGTTCGAATTTATTAGAAACTGCCACATAGTTTTCCAAAGTGCTTGTACCATTTTCTTTTCTCAGCAGCAGTGCATGAGGGTTTCAGTTGCTTCTCATGCTCACTAATCTTGGTATTATCCTTTTTTTTTTTCCACTTTGAACACTCATGTGCTTCTAATTTGCCTTTTCTTGTTAACTTGATGTTTTGTCTTTTATCTTGTGCTCATTGGCCGTTTACATATCTTCTTTTGTGAAGTTCAAATCTTTTGGTCATTTTTATTAGGTTACCTGTCTTCTTATTGAGTTGTAATAGTTTATATAGTTTGTGTAAAAATTCTTTTTCTAATATATGTATTGAAAATATTTTCTCCTCTTTTCTAGTGTGCCTTTTCTTGTGTCTAAAAGAGCAAGTTATTGATATTGATGAAATCCATTTTATCAGCTTTCTCCTTTTTCATTTCATTAATAATCTAAGAAATCTTTGCCTACTGGGAGGTCACAAAGATTTTCTCCTGTGTTTTCTTCTAGAAGTTTTATAGTTTGGGGCTCCTGTATCTCTTTCATGGTAATTTTTGCGTATGGAGGTAGGTAAGGGTGGATTATTTCCCCCCTCAGGGATATGTAGTTGGTTTAGCACCGATTTGTTGTAAACCTTTCCTTTCCATTTTGAATTACCTTTACCACTTTGTCAAACATCAGTTGACCACATAAATTAGATGTAATTCCAAATTCTTTCTTCTGTTGATCTATATGTCTATACTTTCACTAATACATTGATTAGTATAGATTTATATTGTCTTGAAGTCAGGTAGTGTAATTCCTCCAACTCAGTGCTTTTTCATAGTTGACTATTTTAAGTCATTTGCATGTTTATGTAATTTTACGAATCAGTTTGTTGATTCCTAGTAAGAAAACTGCTGGGATTTTTATTAGGATTACGTGGAACATATGGATCGATTCAGAGAATTAATATTTTTAATAAAATAAACATAGTATGTGTCTTCTAATCAATACATGTTATATGTCTCCTTTTATTTAGGTTTTATATACACTTTTTCAGCAAAACTTTGTGGTTTTGGGGCCCAGGTCTTGCATGTACTTTGTTAAATTTATCCCTATTTTATGGCTTTAGATGGTATGGTAAATGGATTCATTTTTTTTATCTCATTCTTCAATTGCTTGTAACTAATATATAAAAATACTATTGATTTTGCAAATTGTTCATTTATACTATGACCTTGATAAATTTACCTGTCATTTCTAGTAGCTTTTAAATAGATTCTTTAGGACTTTCTATAAACAGGTTCAGGTCATCTTCAAATAAAGAGAGTTTTACTTCTTCCTCTCTGATCTGTAATTCTTTTATTTCTTTTTCTTACCTAATTTCACTGGTGAAGACCTCCAGTACAATGCTGAATAGTAG
This sequence comes from Cabassous unicinctus, assembly GCA_029593785.1. Lineage (NCBI taxonomy): Eukaryota > Metazoa > Chordata > Mammalia > Cingulata > Chlamyphoridae > Cabassous > Cabassous unicinctus. The sequence goes on from JAQZBX010089802.1 coordinate 9,006, forward strand.
TAATGCAAATGGACATCCTTGTCTCCCTCCAAATCTTGGAGAGAAGGCATTCAGTCTTCAACAAAAAATATGATGTTTGTTGTTAGGTTTTTCATTAAATATCTTTTATCGTGTTTTAGAAGTTTCCTTCTATTCCTAATTTTCAGAGTGTTTTTAGTTTTTCATCATGTCTAGATGTTGAATTTTGTGATTTTTCTGAATTAATTTATATGATCATATGATTTTTAATTTTTAAAATTATTGACTTGGTAAAATGAGTTACATTGATTATCGAATGTTAAGCCAACCTTGAATTATTGGGATAAATCCAATTTGGTCATATTGTATTTTGCTTTTTATATATTTTTGAGTTGAGTTGCTAATATTTTAATAAGGATTTTTGTACTGATATTCATGAACTAGATTGGTTTGTAGTTTTCCCCCCTAAAATGTTTGTCTGATTTTGGTTTCTGGTATCCCCTCCATCTTTTTCTGAAATAGTTTTTGTAGAACTGACGGTAAGGTTTCAGGATAAAAGTTGGCAGAATTAGAATGTGAAGTAGCACAGAGCAGAGTACATTCCAGTTGGTTCAGAGAGGCTAGAACATTCAAGGATCAGACCTGTTGCTCTGTCCTAATTGAAGTTCCACTATGGAGAGATGATTTTTTTAGAGCATGGAACATGTATAACTCCGTTGTGGTATGGATGGGAATATACTGTTTGAAGGAGTAGATGAGATTCCAGGAATTAATAGAAAAGAAACTTCAGAATATTAAATTTTATAGGAAGAACAAGTAACATATACAGGCAAATTGAAGTAATGATAATATGAAGAATTCTGCCAAATTCACATTTGTCAGATTATCTGGTCTTCTAAGAACTTCTCTCAAATGATCCTGGGTATTTAATAGTGTGTGTGATGCTGATGGAAAGATTTTGTGGTTGAACTTTTCATTTCCCATGGCTTGGGGAGTTGTGTGTCTGAGTCTTGAGGGCACAAGGTCAGTCCGTAGACTTCAGGCCTTCTACCAGGCAATTCAGTAGCCTGTATGAGTCTAGAGTTTTTATTATATGTGTTGCCAAAGTGAGCACGAGTCTAGAGTTTTTAATATTCTCTTTCCTTACAACTGTTACATATCCAGCATTGAAGAGCATGGCTGAACTGTAAAATGTGGTTGTAGAAATGCCCAGAACTTTTGGTCATTTGTTAAATTGTAGCCTGACTCTTGCTATTTGTCACTGACTCAGGTTTAAGACCAAAAGGTTTATAAATCATGTAAATCTAGATTATAATATCTGGGCATGTAGTAGGGTTAATTCTCTAATTTCTGTTCTTGTGAAGAAAACACTTATCCTCCAACTCCTCTGAAACTGTCATAGTCTCCTGAAAGTGAAGAGACCTTAATTGTCACATAAGATAAGGCAAATGTATCACTGCTCTGATGGGACCAGGAAGGAAACGATGTTACAGCTAAGTCCACCATGATTGCTGCTGAAACCACCACAGCAACCACTACTTATCATTACCATTCCATGTAAGGTTCTTATGGGCATCTTGGATTTCCTAGAATCCACCATCTCTCACCAGACTTTGTGGGACAGTGAGGAGGAATGAAGAAATCCAGTTTTCTTCTGTGTTTTTCTCTTCCATGAGATTTTCAGAGGTGGAGATAGACATCTGAGTGGCCAAGGAGGGTGCACCTTCTTATCTGTTCTAGGTGACTTGCTTTACTTTGAACAATGGCATGTGGTCAGACAGACATCAACTGCTCTGGGATTTTTTTTGGAGACACCTAAAGAAAGGCTATCTTGTGGACTGGAACTTAAATCTGACAGGTCTTATCAGCCAATTTTTAATTTTTAATTTTTTGTGAAGTGCCAACACAACAACAACAATGATTTTGAAATGGAGATTCCTTGGATCTGTCAAAGGGACCAGATTGTTTGGGTGGATTTGTTTTTTTCTGGAAATTTGGAAACTTCTCATAATGGGTCAGTGTATGTTTCTTATACCTGGTTTATTTGTCCTTAGCCACTGTAATAGTCAGCTAAAGGGGTGCTGATGCAAAGTACCAGAGCTCTGTTGGCTTCTATAAAGGTTATTTATTTGGGCTAGAAGCTCTATAGTTATCAGGCCCTAAAGAGTGTTACTCAAGGTACCATAAGAAGTACTTTTTCACCCAAAGTCTGTTGATACGTGTTGACACAAGATGGCGGGTGATGTTTCCAAGTGTTCAACCTTCCTCCTTCTTCTTAAGGCTTCTTAAGGTCCCAGCTTTTTCCCATCTCAGCCATAGGGTGGCAAGAGGCTCGGCTCTCTTCCCAGGGCTCATTTCTTTCCAGGCTCAGCTGCTCTGCTCTCTTCGCAAGGTCAGCTGTAGACGACCAGGCTCATCTTCTTCCAAGGGCCATGTCTATGGAGCATTCTCTCTTCCTGCGTATCTGCTTCTGTGTGTCTACTTCCATGTGAGAGTCTGTTTTCTCAGTCCAAGGGGGCTGGGACTCAATGCTGAGTCACACTCCAATGACATGGTTGAATCAAAGCCCTAATCTTAACATAATTTAATCAGATGTCTCAGCTGAATCTAATACAATCAAAGGGTATCACACCCAGATAAACAGACTAGTTTACAAATATAATCTATATATTTTTTGGAATTCATCAGTAATATCAAACTGCCACAGCCACAATCATCCAACTATCCCATAATAATATTTGCTAACATGTTGAGCCTCTAAATGTATCAAATGCATTATATCATTCAAATGTCACAGCAACTCCATGAGCCATGTAATTTTAAAGAAAAAGAAGTGATGTCATTCAGGAGCAAGTAACTTGTACTTTGACTACAGTTGATAAGAAGCAGTGCTTGGATTTAAATTTATACCTCTTGAGTGCAGTAGCTTTTCCAAATATTAATTTGTATTCACTCCATGTTTGGGTCAGAGCCTTGTTTTTCCTGGCTCAAGGACCAACTACTAGACAGCTTGTGCTTGAGAGCCTGGCTTATTCTCTTTCCTCCAGGGTAGGATTTCTTGGGGGCACCCTCTCTTTGGGGAAAAATACTATCTTTTCAATCTCCTTTCTTTTCTTTTCTATCTCTGGTTTGACTTTCAATCCAAGAGAATGGTGACCAAATTACATGGTTGGCAATTGATTGTCCACTTCCAAATCCTTACTCTCTAGCAACTGTTGCTCAAATTCCTTTTGGCTCCATTGGCTCCAGAGAAATTAGATGTGTGCTAGTTCTTTCTCAGAGAGCAAAGGAAGAAGCCTCATTTTGCACATACTCTTTAGGGCTTTTTTGACTATGTCTCTTTACTCTTGCAGAATTTTACCAGTGGGGTCACAATATAGTGTATTGTCGGCTACTCCACCTAGTTAGCATCAGCTACAAGTGAAAACTGGCCTTCTTGTTTTGGAGCATGGGCCAGAATACAGCCCTAATTTCTTTCCATCTGCCTATTTTGATGACTTTACTTAATTAATTTACTATTATTTTTAGCAGGCATGTGTGTATGTGTGTGCGTGTATGTGGTTATCTGCATTTAAAGGCAGTTTTACTTTTTTTTTTTTTTCTTGCCTTATTTCCT
>JAQZBX010089803.1:0-12588 GCA_029593785.1 Cabassous unicinctus
TCTGAATATGATAAAGGGTATATATGAAAAAACAAAAGATAACATCATCTACAATGGTGAAATCCCAAAAACTTCCCTCTGAGAATGGGAACAAGACAAGGATACCCACTATCATACTCCTGTTTAACTTTGTCTTAGAAGTACTTGCTCGAGCACTGAGGCAAGAAAAGGATATAAAGGGCATCCAGATTGGAAAAGAAGAAGTAAAACTTTCGTTATTTGCAGACAACATGATCCTAAACATATAACACCCTGAGAAACCTACAACAAAGCTTCTAGAACTTATAAAATAGTTCAATAATGTTGCAGGTTATAAGATCGATGCTCAAAAATCAATAGCATTCTGTAAACCAATAACGAGCAATCAGAGGAGGAAATCAATCGTCACCTCCCTAGCAATGAGGGATTAATACCAATTGCCAACTTGCAACACGACTAGAAAAAGGCCTTGAATAAAATGGGGAAAAGGTAAAGACAAATGAGTTCATGTGGCTAAGAGACTTCAAAGAGAGTTGGGAGGTCATTCCAGAGGTAACTCTTATGCACACCTCAGTAGGATCTCATAGAACACCAAAGTGGATATCATCACACACAGAGGGGCTCCTGAGGGCTATGGAGACACCCAGGTCCTATATATGGGGGGATAACACCAGATATTGATGCCTTATCAGTGGTCTCTACTTTGGAATCTGTGCTCCTGAGAGTGACAAAGTTGGACTCAAATAAGTCCTCCCTGCACATGGTCCATCAGTCCCTTCTATTCAAACCTAGAAGTGAGGCTGGAATTTGTAGGTATTCTTCCAGAGACTGGAGCCTCTGACCTACATATGTGCCAACTGTATCTGGAATCTTGGTTGATCTGCAACTCCTACTCTATAGCTCAATGGACTCAACCAACTCACCTGGTGAGGAGACAATGATGGACAATGGCCATCCCAGTGCATGCAGAGAGCCTGCAGCTGAAGGCAGGAAAATCCTATCCACCGTATCCATGGGATATAAGCCCACTCTCACTTGGAGTTGGAATGGACATGACCATTCAAGTACCCCCAGGATTGGGGGAAGAGGTATGGACTAGAGTGGACTTAATGGTATTCTGTTGTAGACATATTGTGATTCAAGCAATGGAAGAAATTATAACAGTGAGGTGGGAAACAAAAGTAAATAGTGGTATCATAGCAACAAACATTTATAAATGTAAATAGTAATTTAAATATAATAGAAATAAATTATAACATAATTCTAATTTTTGTATTACAGCTATAACTATTGGACATAATAATCTCTAAGAATGAATTAAATTATTGGTTTAGTTATTTAATTAGTTTTTAGGCTTAATTTTTTTCTAGATAACCAAATTCCTACCTGGGAATTCTTCATATACTGTAATGATTTACAGCAGATAATTTGCCAACTCATAATTTTATGAGGTAGAAAAATTCAAAATGTTTTTGAAAAAATCATTATTGAATCAGATAGATTATTTTAATCAAAGAGCATGAATAAGGAAGGGTTAAAGTAAAATGAAGTATACAACAATATATCTCTTCTCCAGCCCTCCTCAATTAAAAACATGTGCTTGTTTTGTACAAAATTATATTACAGAATACTGACAACAGTAACAATTTGCCAGTTGTACTGAGTAATTATTGCTCATATATGATAATGTTGATATTTTACATTTATCTGGTCCTCTTCAGCTATTTTTTAGTTAGTATTTGCATGGAATACCTTTTTCTAAACTTTCACTTTTTAACCTGGTTGTGTCCTTACATCTGAGGTGGGTCTCTTGTAGACAACTAATAGACAGATCATATTTTTTAATCCATTCTATCAGTCTATGCCTTTTGATTGGGGAGTTCAATCCATTAACATTCAGTGTTATTACTGTAAAGGCATTACTTCATCCATTTTGCCCTTCAGCTCTCTGTTGTCATATCATTCTAAAGTCTGTCTTTTTATCCTTTAGTTTACCCTTTCTAATGATCTTCATTTCTTAATTATCTCCAAATCTCTCCTTTGTTTTTTCCTTTCAAGCTGCAGCACCCCCTTTAGTATCAAATCTGGTCTTTAGGTAACATATTCTATCAGATTTTGTGGCTCTGTGAAGACTTTGGTCTCATCCTCATTTTTGAAGGACTACTTTGCTCTATACAGAATTCTTGGCTGGCAGTTTTTCTCTTTCAGTACCTTAAATACATCATACCACTTTGTTCAGTCCTCCATGGTGTCTGATGTGAGGTTGGCACTTAATCTTATTGTGTTTCCCTTGTATGTGGTGTTTTGCTTTTCTCTTTCTGCTTTCAGAACTCTCTCTATATCTGTGATATTTGTCATTCTAAATACGAGGGGTTTCAGGGTAGGTCTATTTGGATTTATTCTGTTTAGGGTGCATTGTCCTTCTTGAATAGTGATATTTATTTCCTTCATAAGTGTTGAGAAGTTTTGGGTCATTATTTCCTCAAATACTCTTTCTGCCCCTTTTCCATTCTCTTCTCCTTCTGGGACACTAATAATGCAAATGTTTGTGCATGTCCCATTTGTGCATGTCATTCAGTTAGCTGTTCCATTTTTTTTCCATTCTCTTTTCTTTCTGATCTCCTGTCTTTTCCAGTTCAGATATTCTGTCTTCAAATAACTAATTCTGTCTTCAAGCAATTCAAATCTGGTCTTATGTAACTCTAATGTATTTTTAATATCATCCATCACATCTTTCATTTCCATAAGTTATGTTACTTTTCTTTACAGGCTTTCAAAATGTTCTTTAAGCTTTCTCAGTGACTTCTGAATATCCTTTATTTTATTTTTTTTAGTCATATTTTCTTTAAATTCTTTGAAGTGATTTAGAAGCATTGTGTGTTTATCACTGATTAATTGTTTTAAGCCCTGTATCTCATCAGGATATTTGGTTTGTTCTTGTGGCTGGTTCATGTCATTCTGTTTCCTAGTATGACTTGTAATTTCTTACTGATTTGTAGCCATCTGAATATGTTGGTGAATTTACTCTGATGGCTTATTTCTCTCTTGCTTGTTTTTTCCCTACCCCACAGTTCTTCTTTAATATTTGTTTCAACGTACTCTCAGTCTTACAAATTGTCCAGCTTAAGTTTTCTAAATCAGGCCAGGTACTCACTAGTGGGTCATAGATTTTCTCCCAAAGGTTGGAAACAGTGAGTGCAGGTTTTGTCCATGCAATTTCCAGACTGGCAAGGAGATGGCACTAGTCAGCATACCTTTTCATGGAGATGTTTCAGTCTTTGCTTTCCTATTTCCCTGTGTTGACTATCCAGATAGGTGATTCAAAGAGGGCTCTGCTAGCCAAATTCACTGAAGAAAACTCCTCCAGCCTCCCATCCCTTTTCCCTTAAAACAGCTGACAGGGAGGAAGATGTCTGCTGCTCTCTCGGTGGGCTGCAGTGAACCATTTGTTTTACCACAGCTTAATTTCTTGGTATGGCTGAGGGGAGCCCTTCCAGCTGCCATGGGGGTTTGGTAACTCATATTTCTCACTTCAGCTTCTTCCTCTATCTGTCCCTCATCCTCCTGGGAGTTGTGTAGCACTGTCCTGACCCCCAAAGCAGTACTCTTGGACAGTTTTTGGCTTTTTCTCCATTGTTTTTGTGAGAGCATGCAGTTTTGCCTGTTTAGTCTATTGCCATTTTCCCACAATCCTCTCTCCAGGTACATTTTAGTAAAAGTAATTTACAAGGAAATTTTGGAAAGGAACTGTACCCTACAATGTATGCTTCTATTTGGTTTTTCAGCTACACCCAACATGCTGGCATATCTGGATCCATGTTTCTTTATCATACAGCTCATTCTAACATTAGTTGGATATAGTTCATTTACTTTTTGGGGATTTGGTGGGAAGGGAGTTTCAGTTTGCTAAATAGAAACTTCCAAGAAGTTGTTGATTTTTTTTCCATTGTACTTGGTCCCTTCATTTTTAATTCCTGTCACCACACCCAGGGTTATACATAATCCCCTAATCTCAGCTTTTATAATTGGATCTTGGCTTCTGTCTGGCCTGTAAGTGTTGTTAAAAATTGGTTGGGTTAGTGAAATATGTAGTAACAATGGTCTTGCCTAGGGAGGCAGGGCAGATACCAATATATTTTCCTGGTATATTGTTCATAGAGTTTATGTCAGTGAGTTGGTGTATGCTTTAAAATGGTGCCAACTTGACTTTGCCAGTGAGGGGACACACAGTCAGAAGTTGGGTGGAACAATTCCTGGGATTTCCCACATTTTACTATAACAATTGCTAGGATATCACAGTTGTAGATTAATTGTACAGTTCCACAGGTATATTAAGCTGCTCACCATGAATGATAAGCTTACTATTTATGAGAATAAATGCCTTTCCTTAACCATGCTGTTTCTGAGTCCTCCTTCTGTTCCCTTTCTTTCAGGTTTGCTTGCTTGAATAATTGCTTTCTCAATCTGATTCCCTCCCCATTGAAGGACACAAGATTTATTCAAACCACTGTGATGTACTAGAAGTTTCCTAATGAATTTCCTGAAATCTCAGAATTCACTGAAAAATAAGAAACAGCAAAAGATAATTTCATGAATTTCTTTACATCTACATATTAAAAGGTGGCCATCTGCCTAGTCTGAAAATCCTCACAATCTTATAGCATAAAATGATATTGCTAGAGCTATAATTTTGGGCATATCACTTACAGTGCACTGATTTTAGTAATCAAAATCTGTATTGGTGGGCTGCTGTGAGTGACAAAACTCAATTCTAAGTCAGCCAGGGGAAAGAAAATAGTTTGATGGCTCAGAGACTCCTGCAAGGAATTCAGCAAGGAAAATACAGGTCTCTCTCTTGACCAACAGTCAAGTCAAGTTGCTCTTCCTTGCATCTCTTCTTCTTGAATCCTTTCCCTCTGGGGTAAAATGTTTTCTATCCACTGATGGATGTGGCATTAACCCCTTCAAATGATGTAAAAAAAAAAAAAAAGGAAACTGACTCTGATTCGTTATTACTCTTTGGAGAAGCACAGGGGAGAATCTATAGATCTGGCTTGGGTTAGTTGACCTTCCTTGGAAAAATACCTGAATCCAGAGGAAAGATATGGACCCATTGTGATGAGGTGACTTCCTGAAATCATATCAGGAAACAGGCTTAAAGTTAAGATGAACACAGTCTTTTTCTGACCTGAAACACTTTGGAAAATGAAAAGATGCACTGCAAATGGTTATACTGGGAAAATAGATATATAAACTGAACTGTGCTTACTGTGCTGGTGAGGGGTCTAAGACCTTAAAACAATATGGGACATCCTTCTTCTTACCTTAATTCCATAATAAGAAACTCACAGCACCCTTATTCTTTGTTATTACTCATTATCAATTTCTTCTAGTTAATTTAATTCAGTAGACTTTATTTTGTCTTCTAATGATAATTAATACAATTCCAGTGCATAACATTAAAATTCAAATTTACTTGATTAACCAAAAGGGCAAAAGATGATTATCTCTTAAGAATTCATAACTGATTTCACAAATGGACTCTACCAGATATATTGCAGTTTAATTTTTGTTACTTTTCAATCAACAGATGAATCACATTGATGTTAGTTGAAATTACAATTAAGGTTCCAGGAGCATATATAACTAATATGGCATTAACTCACAATGATAAGATGGAATTTTAGGTTTCCCCTGTATTTGAATTTGAAAGAGACACAAAATATATTAATCGATGGTGAAAGGCAAAAATGCTGAAGTTATGGAGGCAGGCTGGACAAGATATCCCAGGGGTCCTCAGGCAATATAATTTAAAGGTGTTCCATTTCATATGAGAATTGAGCCCTAACAGTGAGATTTTCCAAACTTCTAAGAGTGTGAAAAATGGCAACTATACATCCTGAAGCAATGGTCTGTAGAGGATATAGGCTGTGTGTGAAATCAGAGGCCTCAATGAAATTGTAACTCAACTCCAAATTTGTAAATATTTGGGACACATTTTATTTACAAAAACTGAGACCTTACCTCCTTAGTTAAGGAAAATTATTCTTTCTGTGTTTCTAATAAACTTTTTTCATGACTAACAGTAAAAAGGAATGCAAAAATACTACATAACATTGTAATAGAATTCAAATTAATCTAGAAGCAACATATATGCAGTAAAACTTGTATCTTTTTTCCAGATATTGTTTAAAATTAATGATATATCTACAAAATAATTTTTAAACAACATCAGGTAAATCATTTGTGAACCAGTAACTATGGTTAAATGTAAATTATAGTAACCATGAATAAAATTTATCTTTTCAAAGATGGCTTCCATGCCTCCACTTGCTCTTTTCATCCTATGGTCAATGTTTAGCTACCTCTCAATAAAAACTCCCCTAGAACATAAACTTTGTCTGTTTTATAACAATTCTCATTGTTTATTATGGATCCAGTCTCATACAGGAAACCAATTCAATAAATTGGTTTAATTTATTAAATTATAGTATCTGTTATAAAACCTTTGGGAAACAAAAATGATTTTGATAAAAGCTTGGAACTAAAATGGCAAAATACCTGATTGAATTACACTCCACTTTGTTTGAACAATGTCTTTGCCCCATACCAAAAATAAATGTTGACCAGTTGTTGACAACACATGAATGTAGATTACTTAAATAATTTTGCAAGGATGTCTATTACTAGAAACCATAAGGAAGAACAGAAATGGTCATGAAGTGCAATTAAGGGAAGACACCATGGAGAAGAGTCAATTTCTCTAAGGATTAATTATAAGAAAGTTTCTGTTCATGTAATGATACTATTGTCCTCCCAGCAGTATAGTAAAATCATGGTAGGAAAGAAGCATTTTCTTTTTGGATCAACACAATTTCACATATACAAATGAAGGCACTTTTCACAGGTTTAAACTTGAGGCCGGTTCTTTAAACACAATATGACTCTTTGAGATGAGTTAATTTCTTAAACCAATTAAATAAATTATAGGTCCAATATGTTATTCCTCACTAACTTGGAAATAAATCAGGCTTGTGTGAACATGTATGTGTGCGTATGCTTAATACATTACTGGATACTTGGAAACAACAAGAATTTTGTTCTTTTTTAAGATTGCAGTCAAAATTAGAAATAACTTCCGAGTCTCAGATATTAAGGATCATTACCACTAAAGCATTTGGTTTATATTTTTTCTGCTTCATTTGGAAATATTGTTGCTAGCAACATATCTCTCCCCTGGGACATCTTTTCTCTTGAATGTTATTCTCTTATTGAATTTGTTTCTCTTATTAAATTTTACAAAATGTAAATAAAATTTGATTTACAAGGAATGGCATGCCCAGAATCAGGTTGCGTTAGGTTGCATATGAAAGGGTTTCCAGTTAGCCAAGATGGTGGTATAAGCTGTTCTATTATATGCTGGCCCACATAATCTTTGAACAAATAGCAAAAACTAGCAAAGTCATCTTCCTTAGAATTATATATATAATAATAAAAACAGATAAAGTGTTGAAGTTATTAGGCAAGTGACAAGTTGGGCAAATACAACTTTATAAAATAGTAGGGGAAGCTCATGATGCCTTAGTGGTCCTTTCCCAACCTGTCACAGAATGGTGTGGAGCCATCCTGTGCTTACTGTGGATCCTTGGTCCTGTTGGAGGGGTGACAGAGTCATCCTTATATATATTTTAGGTTTGCCTGACTAGCATGTCAGAATGAACCAGACTGAACCAGGAAATTATAATTTGGCTCACCCTCCCATACTTGCAGACAAACGCAGGTTATGGAAATCAATTAAGTCAAAACAGGCTGAGGCAAAGAATGACCTTCTTTATGTCATACAATAGAGTACTCAGGATGGGAAGAAACTGTATTTCATAAGGATTAGTGGGGACATTAAAATTCCTGTAACTGAGGGAATTCCTATGGCCAAATGAAATCAAAAGCCCATTGGCAAGACACAGGTTCAGAGAAGACAAATGGAAACAGCACTTCATATACTCCTCTGCTGACTTTGACAAGAGGGCTAAACTCTGCCAAAGCAAAGCTACTTTGCTAAGACTGTGAAAGGTGTTGTTTGTATTGCTTTGTTTCTTTCACTTAAGTCCTGGCCCTCTAGGAAATCTCTGTCATATCACTACCTGCATACAAACATAAGGAATAGATACATCAAGGACTATATTCCTAGAGATTGCACTTTCAAATATTAAAATATAAATTATGCAACAGAGTATTATAAGACAAAGAAACAGAAAATGATGTATGGTTGAATTAAACAAGATAAAATTCCATAAAACATCAAAGAAGAATAGACTTTGTATATACCAAGCAAAGACTTTAAACATATGATACTCATGCTCAAAAATAAAAAGAAATAATGGAGGACTAACTAAAGGATATCAGGGGAAAAAATGAATGAACAATATGAGGATCTCAATAAAAAGATATTTTACAAAGGATTCAAACGGAAATACTGGTATTGAACACCGTAAATATATTAAAAAATTTGCTAGAGAGTTTCAAGAGGAGTTTGTAGCAGGCAGAAGAAAGATGAGCAAAGTCAAATAGCAGACTAGTGAAATGATTCAGGTGTTGGAGGAGATGCTGAGAGTCAGAGCATAAAGGGTTAAACATTCAAAAAGCATGTTTGCTGGCAGAGAGTAAATGTCTCCAAGGACACTGCATACTGCAGATATCAGTGGGAGGAGGCAGAGCAGAATGAAATCCCCACACAGATGTTATTGTCTAAATTCCCGGGAAAGTTTGTCGGAAACCACAAACAGGTAGCGCTCTCACACACCAAGCTGAGAAACTAGTAAAGAACTCCCTACTTTTGTTATCAGCTTTGTAGTATAAAAAGCAGCTTCAATCTAAATAAACTTGCCTGCATTCCTCAGGGAGTGAGTTTCCCTGATCCCAATCTTTCTTTGGATCATTCCGGGCACTGTCTACCTCCATGTTGAATTACAACATTCAGGCTTAGGAGCAGAAAGAAAAAAAGTAATGAAAAATGTGAACAGAGCCTATGAGATCTGAGGGTTACTGTCCTGAAGGTTACTATCAAGCATGCCAATATGTGCACTATTGGAGTGCCAGAAGATAAACAATGGCAATGAACTTGGAAATAATGATTTCCGATGTTGCTTGGAAAGCAGAACTTGATAGTGATGAACTTGGATATTTAGCTGAGATTTTGAAGCTAAGTATGGGAAATGAAGCCAGGTAATTCCTTGCAGTTTATAGTAAAATGTGAAAGGAAAGGGATAAACTGAGAATTGAATCTTTAAGTAAAAAGAAACCAGAAATGTATGGTTTATGAGACTAGGATCAGAAGCAATCCTATCAGCGAACTTCCTGAGCTTCTGAAATGTGAGTCCCCAAGGAATAGGGTTCTATGTGTCTGTTTAAATGCACTTGGAAATAGTCAACCATTTCAGTGGAAGTCAGCATCGGAAATATAGTTTTACCAGAAAAATCTGTGGAAATTTCAATTGTCTCATAGTTTGGGCCCCTGTGAACTGCATGAAAATCTGACAATTTTTTTTTTTGCATGTGTAAATTGTATGAGCAGTACCACTGCCAGCCTGAAATAAAAGGGACAGGGGAGGGACAAATTGAAGGAAGAATGACTTCAATTGCTGTACAATGGAAGTATAGGTCTGTAATGAAGAGCTATCTTCAGGCCAATAGAGTGGAACCACACAAGTATGTGGAAAATGTGGATCCACCCAAACTCTTGGAATGGGTGGGCTCTGCACCCCATTGTTCAGGAAGAATGCTGTTTCCCAAGTACTAAGTGATGGGGGGCCTGTGCCCCAAGTTTTCAGAGAACCTAATCAACACCCAAGCCTTTGGAGAGTGTGAGGCTTATGCCTCAAGGTTTTTGGAGAGCCTGATAACCACCCCAATGCTAAGAGAGCATGAGGCCTATGCCCAGGGCATTGTGGAGAGCCTGGACACCACCCCAATGCTAAGAGAGTGTAAAGTCCATGTCCCAAGATTTGTGGGGAACCTAAACACCACCCCAATTTAAAGAGTCTGAGACCTATGCTATGGGGGTTGTGGAGAGCCTGCGCACCACCTAAGAGATTGAGGCCATACCCAGTGTTTGAGTAGAGCCTAGATGCCATCTAGATGATTGGTAAAGGTCAAGAGTTTGCCCCAGTGTTTGGGGAGAACATGGCCATTGCACAAGTGCTTGTGAGGGGGGTTGCTGCTTTTCCATTAGGCCCATAGGTAAAAACATTGATCCATAGATGACTCACAGAACTTTAGTTCTAATGGAGTTTGCCCTGCTGGGTTTCAGGATTGTTTGGGATGCATGAGCCCTGTTTTCTTTCTAATTTTTCCTTATTGGAATTGGAATGCTTATCTTATGCCTGTCCAGCCATTGTATGTTGGAAGCACATAACTTGTTTCTAGATTTCATAGGACAGACTATACCTACAATCAATATTTTTGAGACTTTGTACTTAGCAGTGTTTCTGAAATGACTTAAATCTTTTGTGATGATGTGATCGAATGAATACATTTTCCATGTTGAAAAGACATGAATTTTTGGGGGTCCTGAGGGCAATATGTGGTGATTTGAAGCCATGTAACCCCCCAAAAATCATGTTCTTTAATTTAATCCATTCCTGTGGGTGTGAAGCCATTCTATGTAGGAAATTTTGATGAAGTTATTTCAATTAATGTGTGGCCCAACTAAATCAGGATAAGTCTTAAAGTAGTTTTACTAGTGTCCTTTATAAGAAGAATGAAATTCAGACAGAAAAAGAGAGAGCCAAAGATAATCAGTCAGAAGCTTAAAGTCAACTGAACCCAAAGAGAAAAAAGAGGACAGAAGAGGCCATTATGTGCATTGACATGTGGTGGAGGAACTGAGGACCTTAGATCATGGGCAGCCATCCCCAGATGCCAGTCTCTGAGAAAAAAGCCACACCTTGATAAGGCCTTGATTGAAACTTCATTTGGATGTGATTTGGACTTCTCTTAGCATCAAACCATGAGCCAATAAATCCCCAATGTTTAAGCCAGTCCATTGTATGGTATTTTCTTAAGTATGCAAGGTAACTGAAACATGTAGTCATATTGGATTAAGGCCCACCCATATTCAGTTTGGCCTTATCTTAATTGAATCTTTGAAGATATAATTTACATAGGATTTCCATCCATAGGACCAAGTGTTAAAACTTGAACATGTCTTTGGTAGGGTCATGTTTCAACCCTAATGAATTATTATACAAAAATCTTCTAGGAATTTGTTTTTTATTAGAGTTATTGTAGGTTTACAGAAAGATCATAGACATGATTTTGGTATGTTTTGTTTCCATTTCCATTTGCCTCGAGAAAATTCATAATTTCCCTTGTTATTTCTTATTTGACTTATTGTTTGTTTAAGAATTTGTGTTTTTTAATTTCCACATATTTGGAAATTTTCCTGTTATCCCTTTTTATTGATTACAATTTGCATTCCATTATGGTTGGAGGAGACACAGTGTATAATTTCAGTAATTTTGAATTTACTGAAACTTAGTTTGTGACCTAACATTTGGTCTAACGTGGAGAAGGACCCAGGTGTACTGGAGAAGAATATGCATTCTGCTGCTTTAGTGTGGGATACTCCATATAGGTCTCTTAGGTTGAGTTGGTTTACAGTATGATTTAAGTTTTCTGTTTCCTTATTGAACTTCTGTGTAGATGTTCTATCTATTATTGAATGTGATGTATTAACTACTCCAACTATTAATGTAGAACTGTCTGTACCTCCCTTCAAATCTATCAATATTTTCTTCAAGTTTTTCTTCATGGATTCTCTGATTAGGTACACATATATTTATAATTGTAATTTTTGTTTTCTTGTTGAATTGACCCATTTATCAGTAAATTATTTGTCCCTTTCAACAGTTTTTGACTTAAACTCTATTTTTTCTAACAATATAACTACCTCAGCTCTCTTTTAATTACTATTTCCATGGCATTTTCTTTTCCATCCTTTTACTTTAAACCAACTTGTGTCTCTTAATTTAAGGTGAGTCTCTTGCAAACAGGAAATAGTTCATTATTTTTCATCCATTCTGCCAGTTTCTATCTTTTTACTGGAGAGTTTAATCCACTTATATTTAAAGTAACTATGGATAACACAGGACTTGGGCTTGTGTTCATCTTAAACCATTTTTGTCTCTCTGAATTCTTCCATTACTGCTAAGCATATAGTAATTTGATGTTTGGTTTTGTGCCATGTTGTGTCCCTTCTCATTTAGTTCTATATGTAGTTTTCATATATAATTTAAGTTATTACCATGGAGCTTAAATTTAATATCTCAAATCTTTAATATTCACAAGTAATTTAATACCAATTCAATTTCAATAGCTTATTCATAAAAAGTTCCTACAACCTTGGCTCTCCATCTTTTCATTTTATATATTAAAATTATAGATTTATATAGTGAATATTAAAAACCATAGATTTATCATTACTTTTTATGCATTTCCATTTTAAACCTGTAAATAGTAAAAAAATTGGAGACACATATGAAAAAATACATTACAATAATACTGACATTTATAATTACCCATATAATTAGCCTTACCAGAAGTCTTTATTTC
>JAQZBX010089804.1:0-12585 GCA_029593785.1 Cabassous unicinctus
ATTTCCCCAGCACTTGAATTTTTGTGCTTGACCTTTCCAAGCACAGGTCCAAGAACATAGTTAAACTATGACATGATGGTGAAAAGTTGTCCTTTCAAAGCTGGATATTATATAGACATTTAACCATTTCACTATGTTCTATAAGACACATATATTTTCCTGTGAATAAAAGATATTATTTTTCTATCATTTAGAAAATCACACAATCCAGTTAGTTAAATCCAAATGTTTATTTAATTCATAGCCTCTAAAGCATATGAAGTTGATCTTAAAAATGAAAAAGAATAATGTTTGAAAATTGACCAGTTAGTTTTGATCATAGTTATAAACATAAAATCCAAAGAGTTTGACCTCGATAATATGCAATATATTAAAATGCAATTCATATTCTTATTACACTAATTTTCATATATTTGAATCAAAAAATAGTCCATATTTCTCTCTTTTTTGTACAATGTGTCTACCAGTTAGGGAAGAGTGTAGCTTGGAGCACACTGTAATTATCAATAAATCTTTTTCGTCATCTTGGGTTTATAGTTTCATCTTGGGTCCTGCTGGAGAATAGGATGCTTAGATTTATAACAGGGCAGATTCTCAGGGAGGTTTTATAACCATTACTTTGTGTTGACAAACAAAAGAAAGGATGTAATGGCTCAGTAGCTGAAATTTTGGTAAATGTAAAGACATGGGATCTATTGCTATTGTTCCAAAAGGAAATATTTCAAATATCCATATCCTGAAAAATCTCCACTTTGTGGAATCAGGGATTTACCCAGAGAGCAGTCCTAGGAGGCCCACAAGTAGTTTCCCTTCTCAAACTCAGTGTCCAGAATCCAAATTCAGCAGATAGTAACATCTCTCTTTCTCAGTGAACACAACTTTTGCAAACACCCAGATCCCATTCTTTGTTCTCATGTTCACCTCCCAGTACTGGCACCAGACATGAAGCAAGAGGAGCCCAGGACACAGCCTGAGTAGCTGAAACTCTCAGCAGATTCTTTCAGGCTCTGTTGGATAGTCCCCCATTGGACTCTCCTCAGGTCATTAGAAATATATGTTTGTAGCAACATGGACCTCCCTCTTATTCATACTGGTAATTCCATTTATAATGTGGTTATCTGATTAAAGATATTTCTTCTCTTTAATGTATAATGTCCATTAACACACAGGCTAGGACTGGATATAAAACTTTAATATAGCAGAGCTGCAGGGTAAGCAGGCACAGAGAGAGCATGTTGGGCCCTGTGGGTCCTGTAGCACACCCTGCCTCATGGGACTCCACTGCCTGTCCCTGGTCCACTCCAGGTAGCAGCAGCCATGGGAGTTAGGGCAGCCAAACCTGGAGCCAGGCCTTGGCAGAGAGAGGGCAAGTGGCTGTGGAGCCTCTTGGCTTTGTCCAGGGATCTGCGAGACCCAGGCAGCCCCAGGCCTTGAGCACGGGTGCACCGCGGGGGGCAGGCCCTGCAAGAGCAGCAGTGTGTTGTTTTCTATAAAAAACTTTCCTTTCCTCAAGGCCCTGTTCCTAGCCATTTCTGTGGCACTTGCAGCAACACCCACCACTTCCCAGCCTTTCTCCTCCTCCTGGAGCCTTTCTCTTCTTGGCTATCAGTGCAGAAGAGCAGGCTGAAAAGTAGCACTGCTGAAAGGGTAGCACTGAGATAGTGGTCAAGATGGACACAAAGTCCTTCCAGGCTGTGCTGAATGAAATTAGGAAAGCTGTTTTGACAGAATGCAAGTTGAAAGCCTTTGAGTATGTGCATGGCTACTTCTCCAGTGAGCAGGGGTTTGATTTACTGAGATATTTTTCCTGGGCTGAGCCTAAGTTGAAGGCAATGAAGGCATTACAACATGAAATATTGGCTGTAGTCAATATACTCAATTGTTCACCTTCAGTAAAGACAAACTAGTTGCACTTGAAGTGTTAGCTTCAAACATTGTTGAAGCACAGAATTCTCCTCCCATTGAAGATTTATTCAGGATAAACTTGTCTGAGAAGAAACGGTGCAAGAGAGTGCTGCAGCTGGCTTTCAAAGAATTTTCCCAGGAACCCCTCATGATGGTTAGGTTAATGTGTCAACTCAGCCAGGTAATTGTTTCCAAGTGTTTGTTCCAGCAAGCACTGGGCTAATTGTAATACAAGAGCATTTATGGACTTCGATCACCAGTGAGTTTACTGCGTGGATGGCTGATTACATCTGCATCAATCAGGGAGATTACATCATCAATGGGTGATGCTTTTATACAATCAGTTGAATGCCTTAAAAGGGGAAGTGATTTCAACATTCAAAGAGAATTTCCCAGCTCATTGTTGGACAGGCAACTTCTCCCAGAAACTCATCAAGGACCTTTCATCGGACTTTCATCGGAGCCCCTGGCTTGAAGCCTGCCTGTGGAACCTGGACTTGTGCATCCCCACGATCACATGAGAGACTCTTTTAAAATCTCATATTATTGACAGATATCTTCTGTTGATTCTGTTTTCCGAGAGAATCCTGACTAATACAATCTCTGAAGAAAGATGGTGAAGACTGCACCAGTGAAGGCAAAGGAATAGCTATGCAGATCCTTGGACAGTCCAAACTACCTCCTTCCACATATAATCCACATAAACCTGTTCCTTATCCAATACCTCCCTGCTGGCCACATGCAACTATTGCACCAAGTGCTTATAAACATGCAGGTCTGGTGCCACCAGCCAGTGTTATAGCTCTAGATGTGTCCCCACCTCGTCCATATACTCCAAACCCCACAGGAGCAGAAAATGGGGACCTTTCCAATTAGCAAACCCCACACAGAATCAAACTTTTCCCACCCCGTCCAGCCAGCCCTTTTCACTCTGTGGCTCTAACCTGGTGACTCCTTTAGGGATGCCTGTCTGAACCGCGGACTGCATCCCTAGCCAGGGCCCTCAGCCACTGGCACACACCTGCGATGGCCACTGCATAGGGGCAGAGAGTACCCAGCCCTGTCCTCCATGGGCTCCCAGGGCAGGTCTCAGCCATGCTTACCCCACAGCCACCCGCAACCAGGCTGCCCTCACTGCCCACCTACTTCTGCCCTTGGCCCTGTAGCCAAGGCTGCTCCTTTGTTATCTGGTCTCCTGAATCCTACCCATGGGCCTTCATCCAAGCCAGCCCCTCAGGCCACACCTGCCCCACAGGCTGTGCCTTGCCTCCAGGCTGAGCCTTCATTCCCACCGCTGCAGCTTTCCCCAGCCTCCCCTTCTCTACGCCCTCCTCTGGTGCTTCTGTCAACAGCCCCAGCTCTGTCGCCCTGCTTTCATTTTTTGCAGGGCTGACCCTGTCCCTAACCTCCCCAGGGGACCCCAGCCCAGCTTTTGCCATGATGGTGAGGGGGGCTCTGCCACCAGTCCTTGGGGACCCCTGGGCCTGAGCAGTACCCTGCTCTCTACCTTGAAGGGCTTCCTGAAGTCCAGTGACACCCACGTGCTCAGCACGTCTGCCTTATCCTCCGCCATCATCCTGTCTTCCCTCACTGGTCTGCGTGTCCGACACCCTGGCGCCAGCCCTGGACAAGTGCGGCACCCCGCAGAGGCCCCCCACCCCCGGCCTGGCCATGCCATGCTGTCTCTGGAGCCCCGCACGGATGTAGCGGCTGCCAGCCCCGCCATGCCTGCGCTGTCTTAGCTGGCTGCGCCAGCCTGGACTTCATCTGACACGCCCTTGAGCGGGGTCGCCTCGGCCATCCCCTCGTGGGCCCCTACCCAGGTAACTCGGGCCTGCAATTCCTGGCCACCCCTGGCGTCGTGGCGGATCCAGTGAAGATCAAGGCTGAGCCCAGGAGCCCCAAGCCCTTGGCTTTCAGAGGCCAGGCTCAGCGAGTCCCTTGGCAGGGCCTCTGCAGCTGTCAGGGGCGCTGGGCCGCGTGCACGCCCCGCCTCGGGGTCCGTCTTTCTGCCTTAGCTCAGTCTGGTTGGCGTTCCCCAGGCTGAGTTCTCACTTGAATGGCTCAAGGCCCCTGTCCTCCATTTCCCTCCCACCGCACGGCTATGCTGCCCTCTTCGCGCCGGTATTCCCTGCTTTTCCCCAGTTCTCTTCTTTGTCGGTAATTTCCCCTTGGCCGGCAATCCCTTTCTCAGCCTGGCAGTGTCTCTTCCTGGGGCCCTGGCCACCACCTTGTCACCGGCTGCTGTGTCCAACATACCCCCAGCTCCTCGGCGGCCTCTTGGGCCTCCCTGCCTCCGTGCCGACTTTGGCGGTGCCTTTACCGCTCAACCTGTCCACAGGGGTCCCCTTGCTTTTCTCAGTCACTCAAGGACCGCCGCCGGCTTGCAGTCAGTCCTACCCCAGCTTCTGCGTCTCTAGCTCCCGATCGATCGCTGCCCCTGTCCTTCCTTCCTTCCCGGGTCGCCGCCGCTCCCCTGCTCCCTGCGCCCCTGCCCCCAGAGCCCCTACCCTCCCAGGATTCCCTTCAGCATTCAGTCTCAACTTCAACTCCCATCTAATCGCACAAGCCGGCTTAACATCCGTACTTCAGGCCTCAGGCTGTTCTGTTTTCCCAGGACTCCAGCCCCTCCTGGGGATCCCCGGCTTTCCCAGAGTTCCTCATAGACATCTTTGCAGGAATTCCAGCACAGCGCAGCTGCACAGCCAACATGGCTACAGCAGGGCCATTCCATGTCAGCTCTGGAAAGCTATCCAGCTCAGCTTGAAGGGTTTCCTTCAACACCGGGAACACCATTTTCTTTGCAACCAGGTCTTTCCCAGAGTGGGTGGCGGTGAATATATTTTCATTTTATTCTACTGGGAGAGGAGCAACAGATTGCTTGAGGAGTGTGACATAAAGGAGCAGGCCGACAAATGTGAAGTTGGGAAAAGGTCAAAAAATGGGAATGAGGATACTTCTGGGGAAACTGGGATAAGAATTTTAAAATTATGGTTGCATTTTTTAACGGTTTTACATATGAACACTCCCTATGTAAATAAACTGACAATAAACTATGGAGAATAGTATTTAAAAAGTGTTTGGGGACTTTTCACCTCCCATCCTATGAAGTTTTGAATTGTGGATGTGATCTACATGGAAGGAATATTAAAGAGGAGACTGAACTCTTTATGACCAAATGCAGCCTTTAAATCTGCTTATGTGGCATCCACTGCAGTAAGTCATGGTGTGACTTTGATTTGAGGGTAGCCTGGGGCCCTGGAGGAGTGCTCAGCACCAGGGCCCTTGTGAGCCCAGGGGAGATTCAGCACTCCACAAGAATCCACTAAGGGAACTTGGGACCTGTGCTTATATTTAATTTATGATATTCATAATCACACATATACTGCTGAATTTAACTCAATATATTTCAGGTAAGTGAAAAAATGCTTAATCATGGAAATAAAATTGGTGTGACCCATGGACTGTGGTTAATGGCAATACTGTAATATTCTTGCACCAATGTCAAAGATGTACCATGTTGATAATGGAGGGTATGGAAAAACTGTGCCAAGTGTACACTGTGGGCCATGGTTGGTGGAGATAGTCTGATGATAATATCTCATAATCTGTAACAAATATTCCATCACAGTGTGGTGTGTTGGTGAAAACTTTTTTGTGCAATACTCTTCCCCATTTCATGTTTTTAGCTAGGCAGCTACATTCCAGGCTTTTGTTTTCCTAATGTTATAACAAAATGAAGAAATAATGCTAGGAGTCCTGAGACCAGATGTGTTATTACTCTGGAAGTCAAGATAAAAGGAAGTCAAATAAAAGAAGGGCTCAGCTGGGCTTCAGTAAGAATGTCTTTGTAACTTGGCAGCAACTTCAACCCAGAACAAACATGATGTAGTGTTCAGAGAGCAAGGAAACCTGGAAAGAAATGGCCTTGAGGGCTGCCAACATCCCCCATTAGCCCTATCAGGACCACAGTACAGAGCTGCTAGTTCTAATGGGATCATGTGAGTAGAGCCAGTGGGAATCTCAGAAGTGAAAATTTAGACCAAACAACTACTTATTTCACTTGGATCCTTTATGACTTGGCCAATTGGAAGATGCTGAGATGTGTGACACCAGGAAAGGGATTATTAAGGACAGGAGAAAACTGGGACCATTTCAGCATCCCAAATGAAGTTTGCAGGAGTAGAAAATCTTGTCACTGAGGAAATAAATCATTTTACAAAATTGGTGTTGAAGTCTGGTATACCTATCACAGCAAATTAATTGTATTCAAACCCTCCATGGTCACCATTGTTTATTGAAACAGATGCAGGGTTAGACAGAGAACAAGGAAGCAGTTGGCACCTTAGGATGAGAATGGGTTGTGGAATGTCATAGGTCTGATTAGGCTTAGTGTCTATAAAACTTTGATACATGGAGCTGAACTCAGATAATTCACTTAAAACATTCTCCAAATTGGATCACAAGAATACTCAGAGTCTAGCTATGGTATTGAATCCAGTACTTTTTCCTATACTACTGTATCAATGGGGGAAGCATGTGCTGCAGTGCTCAGATCCAGAATCCACAACTGTACCTAAATCTACAGGTATAACCATCACCTGCATTTTTACTACCCTTTGCCTAGAGCCTGAGCACTGGGATAAATCCATTCACCGTAGTGCAAGTCTTCATTCACTGGGGTTAGAATTACCTGGGATTTTCAACATTGTGGGTTCCTGAACCTACCACCAGGACTGGGTCTGAGTCAGTTAGTGCAGGGCTTTAATACTCAAAAGTGTAGTCCAGGAATCACAAGGCTCAGTACCAATTGGGATCATGACAGAAATCCAGATTGTCATGCCAGTCCAACCCTGTAGAAGGGGAATACGCATTTTCAAAATATTCCCAGGTAATTCAGTGTATATTCAAGTTTGAGAATCCATTGTCTAGACCAATGCTACCCAATAGAAATATGATGCCAGTCATATATATAATTGTAAAGTTTCTTGTAAATATATTGCAAAAAGTAATAGGAAACAGGTAAAATTATATTTAGTAACTTATATTTATCCTCATTAGATTAAAAATATTAACATTTCCACAAGTGGCATTAGGCATATTTACAGTGTTCGGTAGCCACCAGTGGCTATGGTATTAGACAACACAAGTTTAAGGCATGACCTAAATGATAAAACCCAGCTAAAACCCAAGTAGTTCTAATCTATATTTAGAAATGAAAACAGAGCTGAGCTTGGAACCTAGAGATTTTAGGTGACAGAATGCAAGTAATATTTAACAGAGAGCCTTTGGAACAATTAGTTTTCAAGGACTCTATATGGATTGGGGAAGACTATACAGATTCCTTACCTTGGAACATCAGCATCCTTGGGTTCATATGTAGAATAGCTCTCAGGTGAGACACCAGTTTTTTGACCTTGAAAACTGCTCCCCCAGTTGAAACTTGGACCTGATGTCCTTCTTCTGATATACCATAGAACAGAAGGGGCACAAGGAATCCTCACCATGGGGCTCCATCTTCAGAGACTTGATGCAGTGCAGGCAACAGACATATCCACATTTTAGATGCATGGGATTTTCAAGATAAGCCAGAGAAGACATCTATTTGCTTCTTTAAAGTGTTCAGCCATGGCCACTCTAAGGGCAAAAATGTGCATGATAATAGATTTTCCATGAAAGGAATGTCTTGGGATCTAATCTTCATATGCATGTAGTTTTCATGTACCTTCTATTGTAATCATCAATCCTAGGTAATAAAGATACAATAGAAATGCAAATATGAAAGAGTCCATGGCCCTGAACTTCTGATATTTGGAATTTACTTGCAATGAAGGACCTTGGAATGAAGGAAATTGTGAAGGAGACTAGACCTGAGCTGTTCAATATGTAGCCACCAACCACATAGGGTTTTTGATAACCTGACATGGACTTTATCTGTATTGAGCTGTACTGTGACTGTAGACAGGATGCTGCCAGACCCTCCCTGCCACCACCACAGACTTCTCACAGTGGTTTGTGGTAATAATAGATTCTCTTTCTTGACCCAAATTCATCCGCTTTTTTTAGTTGATCCAGGCATCTGCCACAGAGGGATATGTGAAGATGTCCCAGCAAACTTCCTGGGTATGCCAGCTGCTTATGATGTCAAATGTTACAGTCAGGATTTCCAACTAGAAAGGGAATTCCAGGTGGGGAGGGAATTTTGTCTGCTTTATTCATTGAATTAGGCTAGGTCTTAAAGAAATGCTTGTATACTGTGACAGTTTGAAACAGGGTAGAACTCAGAAAATTCTGTTCTTTTAAATAATCCATTCTTGTGGATGTAACTTTACTGTAGATGGGAACTTTTGATTAGATTCAGTTACGAGAACTTCCTTTAAAATAGATCACTTTAGTAGGGCATGATTCAGTATGGATTTTAATCCTTTTACTGGAGTCCTTTATAAACAGGAATAAAAAAACACAGATACAGGAAAATGTGGCAGAGGCAGGGAAGTTTTCAGAAGTTGAAATCAATGAACACTGGATAGAGAAAAGCCACAGACAGAACAGCCTGAAGATGAAGCAAAGAGGCTTGGAGGAAAGCGGAGAGATGACCAAACCCTGCCAGCGCCTGATTGCCCACAGATGAGCTCTGGTAGAATGTGAACCTGGAGGAAGAAGCTGAGACCAGTAGAGCTGCCAATGTGCTTTCCTATGTGGAAAGAGTACAGGATCACCAGCACCTGACCTTCAGGGACAGCTTCACCTGATGCCATGATTTGGACATTTTTCCCAGTTTCATGTAAGTTTTTAGCCTAATAAATGCCATTGTAGAAGCCAACTCATTCTGATATGTTGCACAGGAAGCCTTTAGTTTTAGCCAACATGAATACAATAGACACTACATATATATTTTGTCTTTTTAAATAAAGAAACAATAACCAGGACCTTCCCAGGTGTGTGAGTGGGCCTGGGGACTGAATGCCAGCCTCCTGTGCTCCATGCACTGGATAAAGTGAGGACAGGGGACCCTTAGATAGAATCTCAAACATCCTTTACAAATGGACAAGGAAGGCTAAGGAGCCTTTGAGGGTGATAGCCAATAAAAAAACCCACCTCTACCCTCCAGCAGCCCTTATCAGAGAACCAGGTATGAAATGAAACTTTACCTGGCTTACCTGATTTAGTCCATACAACATGTTTACAAGTTGATGCTCCTGCCACATCAATTTTCAGAAGGGCAAACTGAGGCTAGAGGGTGAATTAACATTCCCAAGGCACCCAGCTATTGGCTGGCCACATTGCCACAGAGTCATGGAGGCAGGGCTCATCTTTGTAACTACAGGTCCAGGATCTGTTGGGTTTTAGTGAAAGCACAGCATGTGCCTAGGAAGAGGTTGATACAGAACAAATTGCCTTATGGAAGATGGGACCCAGGTGCTCTCCCAGTTCCTCAGGTGTGTCTGTCTGGATGGCTTCATGGTAAAAGTCTCACCTGTCCTGAGGGCTGAGTCACTGTCAAATTGGGTGCTGGATGTGGGGTCACAGAGAGGAAGATGCTAATAGTGGCATCACCATGGAGCAGCAGAAGGGTTGGGACAGGCACTTAAACTGGGACTTCAAGCCTTCAGTGACCTTTGGCAAGAGGTGGGACAAGAGAGTCTCCAGGACAAAAATGTTCTCAGCTTTAAAAATAGAATTTGAAGTTCAGTGTTGATTTAAAATATCAGTACCTTCAAGTGAGTTTGTAGCTGTGTGTGGCAGTTTGATATGGATGAATTCCAAAAAGAAATACCGATTATGTTTGTAAACTGTTCTGTTCCTCTGGGTGTGATACCCTTTGATTGTATTAAATTCAGAGGTTTCAATTTTACTTTATTAAATCAAGATTAGGGCTTTGATTTGGGTATGGTGGGTTGAGTCCCCACTCTCTTGGGCTATATAAATAGATGCTCAATCAAGAATGCAGAAGTAGAAACATGGAGAAGAACACAGAGAATAAAGACAGCTCCGCAGACATTCAGCAGAGGCTCCAGGAAGAGATGAGCCTGATAGCCTACAGTTGTAGCTCATCCCAAAAGGAAATGAGCCCTGGGAAGAGAGATAAGCCTCATGCCAACCTACAGCTGAAATCAGAAGCTGGGACCATGGATACTTATGAGGAAGAGGAAGGCTGAAACCTTTCAAAGACCAGCAGGCAATTTGCTCCAACACAAATAGACTTTAGGAGGGAGGTATCTCCCTCTTTATGGCCTTGTGACTGTAAGCATCTTCCTAAATAAATACACTTTATAAAAAACAACATATTTCTGGTATTTTGATCAGCACCCCTTTAGTTGACTAATACACTGTGTAATAAGAACACCTGCCTATGTTGAGAGCCGCCTGAGAGGCATTATATACCAGTGAGCCTTCACAGATTATCCCCTTTTATGAGACAAAAAAAAAAACACAACAGATTTCAAGTGTCTGCTCAGGTTCCATCAGGTCAGAACCCAGAATCATTCATGCACAGGCTATTCCCTCTATGCTATGTAAGGATGCATTTCCTCCTGACCTGGTGCCTGGGAGGGGCCACAGGGAAGGAACCAGTAGGATGTCTTCTCAGGGCTCAGGTTGGTGCTGCATTCACCCTTAAGCTGGTGATGGTCAACTACCTCCTTTTGATAGTCATTCAGCAGATATATACAAAGTGTTCCCTGGGAGCCAGTCATCTGGGTAGGCACTGTCTGTGACCGCTTGGTGTTTAGAGCTGGTGTGGTGATAGAGATCAGCATGACAATCTGGGACATGATGGTACAGAGATGAGGAAGGCTTTATGAGACAATGGAAAGGCACCCACTCCAGAGGGTTGAAATCCAGGCTGACTTCCTGAACAAGGTAATGCCAGAAGGGATTCACCAGAAATTGTCCAGTTGGTGGAATGGGCATGTTGGGAACAGCATGCCTAACTGGTAGGCCACAAGAAAAAGTGGTGCTGGGCCAGACACAGAAGGCTGTGGGATGATGTTGGATTGTCATGCGTGAGATGGGAGGCATTGACTAAGGAGGACATTAAGCTTCATTTCCTGGGGCAACTGGCAGGGAGCTGAAAGCATTTTGTGCATGTAATTTTGTTTTCTCATTAAAGTTGTAAAAGCTTCAGAGCATGGAAAACTTTGATGTGTCCTGGTAATATCTGCAGATGTATTTACACAAATCTTGGTAAAGATCATATGGAACAGGGTCTGAGGGCTCTCTGCTTAGACTTTGTCTGGCAAAGTCCCCACTCTGCCTCCCACTCTGCCTCCCTATGCTTTGAACACACCAGGCCCTTCTTCCTACTCATTGAAACCCTGAGCCCAAGTCTTCAGATCCCTTCTTGGAAAAGGTATCCATCCTGGTTGGTTTCCAGGAGTTGAAATCTGTCATTTACCCTACAAACATCTGAGGACCATCCCCTAGGATGGGATTGGGGACAGCACTATTGCCCAGGCTAGAGAGAAGCATCCTCAGCTATGTCTCAGAGAGGCTGCTCCCAAGGAGCTTGCTGAGTCTGGGCACAGAATCTAGGAGAGTAGAGGCAGCACCCCTGTCCTCTGCTAAGCCAATATTGCCCCAGACCCAGGCTCCCATGTCCAGATCTCCACTGGGGCCCATTCTAGGGGCTTCTTCCTGCTTTAAACTGCAAACTCCTTGAAGGTTGGGCCAGCAATTTCACAATGTTCCTGCTGGACAGGTCCCAGCTTCAATCAGGTCAGGGGCAGATAGCCATGGAAGGTTCTTCCTGGCTGGGAAGTGCAGGCCATAGGCCTGTAGTCCTCTACAGGCCCTGCAGTGTCCTCCCAATGGACACTGGGTCTGCTCATGATGTGGACGCCTGTGCTGACACCTGACCAAGCATAAGAGCACAGAGAAGAATGGATTGGGAATGGCCCAATCTTTGCCAAGAGTGGCCTAGTGGGTGAGAGCCTTCCATCCCAAGGGGCCCATAGAGTGCACTTTTTCCTCCTCTTCATGTCCCCACTCCAGTGGAAAAGATTAATATGTTCCCTTGGGAACTGGGGTCAGTCAATGATCCCTGACACCTATACCATTTGCTTCCCAGGCAGAAGAAACCACTGTTGACCTCTGAAATCCTCTTGACCCGGTGGAGGACTTCTTCATACTGGTGGTTCCTGGATGACAAGGCCCCCACCCATCTCCTCTAATACTGGGCCCACACCACTACCTGGAGCACAGAGGAAGTGGGTCCATGTGAAAGCAGGTGATAGAGCTGCACGGCAGGTGCCTGTGTTTACCTATGGTGATTTACTGATCATTGACCAAGAAACCTGGGCCCTGACTGACTCTTCAGCTTTAGATCCTTCATTCTTAAGTGTGAACAATAACCCTCTGCATATAGTCATTCCTCATGTAGAGGAACTGAGGCCCAAGAAGAAAAAGCTCTGCTCATGTAACCTGAACTCATAGTGGCAGAGCCATCTCTAGGAGAGGATGAGGTCAAGGAGTCCCAAGCAGGTGCTCCTGAGGATTTTTCTTTGAGTATTTCTTGAATTTGACTGAGCACTTGCTTTGTTTCATTTTTGTAGTTGTTTGGATATTTATTAAATATTGTCTTTTCTAAGCCTATTTTCTATGTTTATAATTTTCTCTCCAATCTTTTATCAATACATTTTTTTTTTATTGTGGGTAAAAAGAAAATTTTTCACAATACAA
>JAQZBX010089805.1:0-12583 GCA_029593785.1 Cabassous unicinctus
GATTGGGAAGTTCAATCTATTAACATTCAGTGTTATTACTGTAAAAGCGTTACTTACTTCATCCATTTTGTCCTTCAGCTCTCTGTTGTCATATCATTCTATTGTCTGTCTTATCTTTTAGTTTACCCTTCCTAATAATCTTCATTTCTAAACGCTCCAATTCTTTCACTCTTGGTTTTTTGTTTTTTTTTTTGGTTTTTTGTTTTTTTTCAGGCTGCAGCACTCCCTTTAGTATCTCTTGCAAATCTGGTCTTTTCGTAACATATTCTATCAGTTTTTGTTTGTCTGTGAAGACTTTGAACTCACCCTCATTTTAGAAGGACAGTTTTGTTGGATACAGAATTCTTGGCTGGCAGTTTTGTTCTTTCAGTATCTTAAATACATCATACCACTTTCTTCCCTCCTCCATAGTTTCTGATAAGAGGTTGTCACTTAATCGTATTGAGTTTCCCTTGTATGTGATGCTTTGCTTTTCTCTTGATGCTTTCAGAATCCTCTCTTTATCTTGGATATTTGTCATTCTGAATAGTAAGTGTCTCAGGGTAGGTATATTTGGATTTATTCTGTTTAGGGTGCATTGTCCTCGGATATTGATATTTATGCCTTTCATAAGGGTTGGGAAGTTTTCATTCTTTAGTTCATCAAATATTCTTTTTGCCCCTATTCCATTTTCTTCTCCTTCTGGGACATCAATAATGCAAATGTTTATACATTTCGTATTGTCGTTCAATTCCCTGAGATTCTGTTCCATTTTTTCCATTCTATTCTCTTTCTGTTCTCCTGTCTTTTTCAGTTCAGATGTTCTGTCTTCGAAATCACTAATTCTGCCTTCAAGCAATTCAAATCTGTTCTTATGTGCCTCTAATGTATTTTTAATCTCATCCATCATATCTTTCATTCCCATAAAGTCTGTTATGTTTCTTTGCAGGCTTTCAAATTGTTCTTTATGCTCTCCCATGGTCTTTTTAATATCCTTTATTTCTTTAGTCATATGTTCTTTAAATTCTTTGAAGTGATTTAGGAGAGTTGTGTGATTATCACTGATTAATTGTATTAAATCCTATAATTTTTCAAGATATTTGGTTTGTTCTTTTGACTGGGCCATCTCTTCCTGTTTCCTAGTATGGCTTGCAATTTTTTGCTGATGTCTAGGCATCTGAATATGTTGGCAAATTTACTCTAATGGCTGATTTCTCTCTCTTGCTTATTGCTTTTTCTTTTCACAGCTCTTCTTTGATATTTGGTTCAACTTATTCCATCTTTAAAATTACTCAGCTTAAGTTTTCAAAATAGGCTCAGGGACTCACTAGTGGAGTGCAGATTTTCTCCTGGGGGTTGGATACAGAGAATATGAGGAGTTTTTGTCCATGCAATTTCCAGACCGGCCAGCAGATGGTGCTTATCAGTGCACCTTTCCACAGAGGTGTTTCAGTCTTGGTTTTCTTGTGTTCCTGTGTTGAATCTCCAGATTGGAAATTCAAAGAGGACTCTGCTGGCCAAATTCACTGAAGAAAGACACCCCCACCTCCCCAGACTTTTCCCTTGAAACAGCTGACAGGGAGGTAGATGTCTGTTTCCCTCTCATTTGGCTGCAGTGATCCAGGTGTTTTACCTTAGCTTAATATCTTGGAGTGGGAGAAGGGAGCCCTTCCAGACACCATGGGGCCTTGGTAACTCACATTTGTCATTTTGGCTTCTTCATCTCTCTGTCCCCCACCCTCCAGGGAGTTGTATAGCACTATCCTGGTCTGCTGACCCCTAAAGCAGATCCCTCAGACAGCTTTTGTTTCTTTCTCCATTGTTTTGGTGAGAGAATTCACTTCTGCCTGTTAGTCCATCGCCATCTTCCCACAATCCTCAAAAGAGATTTTAAGTCAAAAAAGTTAACAAGAGACAAAAATGAATGTTATATATTGATAAAGGAGTCTATCCATTGAGAATATATAGCAATTATAAACATATATACACCTCTTAACAATAAAGCCCCAAAATATATGAAGCAAAATTGACTGAATTGAATGGAAAAATAGGCAATCCTAGTTACAACGATAGTTGAAAACTTCAATACTCCACTTTCAGTAGTGGATAGAGCAACCAAACAGATGAATAAGGAAATAGAGGATTTGAACAACACTGTAAACCAATTAGATCTAATAGACATGTATAGTACATTCCACCCAACAGCATGATACACATTCTTTTCAAGTGCACATGGAACATTCTCCAGCATAGACCATATATTGGGCCAGACAGCAATTTTCTTAATAAATTGTGAAAGATTGAAAGAATATAAAGCACCTTTTCTAACTACAATGGAATGGAAGTAGAAGTCACAGAAGGAAAACTGGAAAACTCACAAATCGGTGGAAATTACACAATACACACTTACTTGTTAGAGGTCTACTCAAATTTTCTGTTTCTTCTTGAGTCAGTTTTGGTATTTTGTGTGTTTCTAAGAATTTGTCCATTTCATCCAGGTTATACAATTTGTTGATGTATAGTTGTACAACTGTACAGTTGTTGTGAAGAAATCACAAGGGAAAAAATCTACAAAACTTTGAGATAAATGAAAATGAAAACGCAACCTACTGAACTTTTATGATGCAACAAAAGCAGTGTTCTGAGGAAACTGATAGTTGTAAAAATACCTACATAAAAAAAGAAAGATCTCAAATCAATAGCCTAGCTGTATACCTTAAGGAACTAGGTAAAAAGAGAAAACTAAATCCAAATCTAGCAGAAGGAGGGATACAATAAGGATTAGAGTGGACATTTTTTTAAAATAGAGTGAATAGAAAAATAATAGAGAAAATCAACTAACCAAAAGATGGTTCTTTGAAAAGATCAACAAAATTGACAAACCCTTAGCTAAATTGACTAAAAAAGGACAAGATATAAAAAAAGGTTATAAGAATACTATGAAAAACTGTACATCAACAAATTGCATAACCTGCATGAAATGGACAAATTCCTAGAAACACACAAAATACCAAAACTGACTCAAGAAGAAATACAAAATTTGAGTAGACCTATAACAAGTAAGGAGATTTAATCAGTATTCAAGAATGCCCAAACAAAGAAAAGTCCAAGAACAGATGGTTTCATTGGCAAATTCTACCAAATATTTAAAGAAGAATTAATACCAATCTTTCCTCAAACACTTCCAAAAAATTGAAGAGGGAATACTTCCTAACTCATTCTATGTGGCCAGCATTAACATGATACCAAAGCCAAAGACACCACAAGAAAAGGAAACTAAAAACCAATAGCCATTATGAATATAAATGCAAAAAGCCTCAAAAAATACTAGAAAACTGAATTCAACAACTTATTGTAAGGATTACACACCAAGTGGGATTTACCCCAAGAATGCAAGAGTAATTCAACATGTGAAAATTAATCAGAGTAATATACCACATTAATAGAATGAAGGGTGAAAATGACAGGATCATCTCAATTGATGCAGAAAAAGCAATTGACAAAATCCAATAACTTCTCATGGTAAAACCATGCAGCAAACAAGAAATAGAAGGGAACTTCCTCAACATGATAATGGCTATATATGAAAAACCCACAGGTAGCATTATATTCAATAATGAAAGACTGGAAGTTTTTCTCCTAAGATCAGAAACAAGAAAAATATGCCTGCTTTCATCATTTCTATTCAAAATAGCACTGGAAGTTCTAGACAGTGCAATTAGGCAAGAAAACAAAATAAAAGGCATCAAAATTGGAAAATAACTAGTAAAACTACCTCTATTTGCAGATGATATGATCTTATATCTAGAAGATCTAAAAAAAAATTAAAAAAAAACCACAAAAAAACTATTAAACCTAATTTTTAAAATTCAGCAAAGTTTCAGGATACAAAATCAGCATGCAAAATTCACTTGTATTTCTATACACTAGAAATGAACAGTCCAAAAAGGAAATTAAGAAAATAATTCCATTTATAATAGCAACAAAGTAAATAAAATACTTAGGAGTAAATTTAACCAAGGAGGTACAAGAGTTGTACACTAATGCAATAAACTATTGCTCAAAGAAATTAAAGACCTAAATAAATGGAAAGACCAAAATAAATGGAAAGAAATCCATGTTCATGGACTGAAAGACTTACTATTAAAATGATAATACTATACAAAATGATAAGCATATCCAATGCAATCTCTATCAAAATCCCAATAACAGTTTTTTGCAGAAATGGAAGAAACCTATCCTAAAAGTCATGTATAATTTCAAGGGACCCAAAATAGCCAAAAGAATTTTGAAAAGGAAGAACAAATTTGTAGGACACACATCTCAAATTCAAAACTTACTACAAAGTTTACAATAACAAAAATACTGTGTAGTACTGGCATAATGATAGACATATAGACCAATGGAGTAGAATTAAGAGTTGATAATTAAATCCTCACATTTATGGTCAATTGATTTTCAACAAGAGTGCTAAGACCATTCAATGAAAAAATGAAAATTTGCTTCAACAAATGATGCTGGAAAACTGACATTGTACCCTTATCTTACACCGCATACAAAAATTAACTCAAAAGGGATCAAATACCTAAATTGAAGAGCTAAAATTATAAAACTCTCAGATGAAAATATTGGGACAAATTTTCATGACCTTGGATTTGGCTATGGTTTCTTAAATACGATGACAAAAGAACAGGCAACAAAGTTAAAAACAAATGAATTGAATTTCATTAAAATTATAAACCTATGTACATTAAAGGACACTGGCAATGGAGTAATGGTGGGGAGTTATTGCTAATGAGTAAAGAGTTTCTATTTGGGTTGATGAAAATATTTGGAAATAGATCATGGTGATGGTTGCATTAAAATGGTAAATTTGGGGGTTTTTTACTAGAAAATTTTTAAATTAAATTTTTAAATGTACATTACATAAATATCCCTAATTGTTGATATATATTAAAACCAATTAGAGTTGCAGCCAACATCTGCTATCCAGTTCATCAGACTTGCCTAGGACAGCTAATAAAATGGTGATGATAGACAACCCCCATCCAAAAAAAGCAAAGAGTCTCTACAACTGCAAGCAAAACAGTTCCTGCCATCTGCCTCATATCTAAGCCCCCTCTCAAAGTGAAGCAGAGCAGCCATCACCATCACAAAATCCTCAAGGTTGAGAAATGAACAAACATAAGGGAGGAATGCCACCACAGATCAAAGTAGACTTATTATTGTTGTAGTGATGGAAGAACTTGTAACACTGATATAAAGATAGTGGTTACCAGAGGTGCTGAGGGGAGTGGGAGGGAAGAATAGGTGCAACATGGGGCATTTGGGGGACATTGGAATTTTTCTGCAGGACACAGGCCATTATGCATTTTGTCAAAACCTATGAAATTGTACAGTGCAAAGTGTAAACCATAATGTAAACTATAGACCTTGGTTAGTAGCAATGCTTCAGTATGTGTTCATCAATTGTAACAAATGTACCACACTAACGTAAGCTGTTATTAATAGGGGAAAATGTGAGGGGTTGGAGTATATGGGAATCCCCTATATTTTTTATGTAACTTTACTATAATCTAAAATGTCTTTCAAAATAAAGGTAAAAATGTTTAAGACAAATTAACTGAGATCACTTCTATTACCATATCTTAATGAAAAAAACTGAATATTCTGATACACACACCTAGTTATGGCTCCACTGCATCAAGACACTTGTTAGCAAGCCTTTACACTCCTGTTAGATAAATATATTTTTTTAAGATTTATTTATTTATTTATTTCTCCCCCACCCCGACCCCCATTGTTTCTTGCGCTCACTCGCTGTCTGCTCTCAGTGTGTTCTTCTATGTCTGCTTGTATTCTTTTTAGGCGGCACCAGAAACCAATCCTGGGACCTTCTGGAGTGGGAGAGAAGTGCTCAATCCCTTGTGCCACCTCAGTTCCCTGGTCTGTCATGTCTCTTATTGTCTCTCCTCTGTGTCTCTTTTTGTTGCATCATCTTGCTGCGCCAGCACTCCTTCACGGGCCAGCTCTTCGCTCGGGCCAGCTTCTTTTTCACCAGGAGGCCCCAGGAATTGAACCCTGGACCTCCTATATGGTAGACAGGAGCCCAATCGCTTGAGCCACATCCGCTTCCCCAATAAATATTTAGAAACCATCTCTTTGATTATATCAATACTTGATTACAAATCTCCTTGGCTTCTTCCTACTGACTTGAGAACAAAGTTCAAGTTTTTTTATCAACTCTTCAAGGCCGTCTAGAGTCTGTTGACAGCCTTCCTCTCCTAATTTAGCTCCCACAGCTGCCCTAGAGGATTCTCCCTGGTCATTGTCTACTCAGTGTCTTGGCCTCTTTTCCTGTGTCTTTGCTTTACTCATATCACTCTGTTCTCCACTGAAATGACCTTCCTACTCAGCTCCATCTATATACATTTGGACTCCATCAAGGCTCACTCAAGCCCTTCTTTCTCTACAAAATCTTTTCTGATATCCACAGAAGAAGCAGATTTTCCCTTATCTTAATACTAGTAGCATGGAAACTATACTCTTTTCCAGGCATTAGTTACTCTCTACTTTGTTCCATACTTACTTCCCCTGTTTAGACACTAAATTCCTTGAAGGCAAAATCCAACTAGAATTCATATTTTTATCATCAAAAGTGGTAAAAAAAAAAAAAAAAATAGTGCTTGAATGTAATAGGTGCTCCAAAAGACATTTGCTTAATGAATAAATCCTGAAGAGTGAAACATAAGGAAAACATGGAACAAAACAATTGCTAATAGGAAAAGTAATGTATGTTTGGCTTTGGCAAGCATAGATGTGTATATAAGCCAATTTGTGAACAATAATTTTTCTCCTCAGAAATCTCTAAACTGTCAGTCAAAAAAAAAAAAAAATAGGTCATCCATGCAGTTTCTCAATTTAGCAATTAGGAGGCCAAAAGCATTAGATAAGCTATTTTGGATTCCACTTTGCCTTCCTAGAGACACAGCCTAAATATCACAAACAAGAAAGCTCAAATTCAACCTGCTGCGCCTTCCTTTGGGTACCTCATTCCTGCTGACAGCTACCTGGGACACAGGAAGGAGGCTTCCAATCACTAAAATAATTAGCAAAGTAAACGCTCAGATTGAAGTATGGAATTACTAACCATTGTACATTTCAACAATGTACTCAACCATTACATAAAGCCTGGTGTAAAATGCTAATAACCACTGATTCCAGTTTCTTTTCTCCCCTGCTCGTCCACCTTTTCCCTGCCTTAGCATCTTTTCCTGCCAAGGAGGCTTACAGAAGGATTCCCTTACTTTTATCTTATTTATTCTTTTCCATCTTCTCATTTGGAACAAAGACTTCCTATGATCTTGTTGTAAATTTTCTGTTGGACCTAAGTATCCATTGGTTGAAGTGGAACAAAGTGAAATCCAGTCTGGAAAATGATAATGCTGCTTTCCAGCTTCTCATCACTGCATATCCTGCCCGCCTTGGCTCCAGAAAATTCTCCAGTTATTTCCTTTTGGCAGCACCATTTTAGCGCACTTAATAAATCTGGTCTTATGAGGGCGTAGAGTAGCCTTCCCAACATTTTTTAAAAGTTATGGACATTGCTGTTTCCCTTAGAGAGAGCTAAGCGAAACACCTCCTGCTCTTTGTCATTCCTGGCTCTGCTGTCAGTTTCTGTTTTTGCTGCTTTGGTACTGCCTCAGAAAAGGCAGAGTCGGGTTCATCTATCCGATATGATTCAGCAGAGCCCAAGGGAGATCTGAGGCCCAAAATTTTTTTTACCTCCTAGATGACAATCAGTTTTG
This sequence comes from Cabassous unicinctus, assembly GCA_029593785.1. Taxonomy (NCBI): domain Eukaryota; kingdom Metazoa; phylum Chordata; class Mammalia; order Cingulata; family Chlamyphoridae; genus Cabassous; species Cabassous unicinctus. Next base: position 7,788 of record JAQZBX010089805.1, read on the forward strand.
CCCTTTAGATGTATTGGGTGCCTAAAATTACCCTTTATTATATATCCCCATAGACTATTTAACTCAAATGTCACTTTTTCCATGAAGCCTCTCATGATTTCTTCTATTTCAGCCTCCCATCCCAGATGCGACCTATCACCCTTCTTCTTGTTTTTATGGTTAAAACTGACCATATTCTAGGTAATATTGCACATATAAGGCTGTTTTTTTTATAAAATATAAACACAAATAAACTAGGGAGATGTAAACAGAATGGCAGCTATGTACAGCAGGGGAAGCACAGAGAGATTGAGAGGTGATGAGGCTTTTTTTGTTTGTTTTTATTATTATTATTATTGGAATAATGAAAATGCTCTAACAATGACTGAAGTGATGAATGCACAACTATGTGATTATACCAAATGCCATTGATTGTACACTTTGGATGGATATATACTTTATTAATATGTATCAATAAAATTGATTTGTTAAAAAAAAAACAAGGAGGGCAAATGAGGTTATGACTAAAAAAACTGATCATATTCAATTATACAGTTAATTTTATATGTTTTTGCATCCCCTGCTGGACAATGAACATCTCAAAGTTTAGAGCCTATTTTTTATTAATCTTTGTTTCTCCCACATCTGACACAAAGCAGAGAATCAAAAATGCTCCATGAATGAATATAGTGCCTAAAATTCTACCATACATCATTCCTTTGGATTCCTTTACCCAAAGCTTCTTCATAAATGCAAATGCTCTTGGGTAAACTATTATGGTGTAATACTTCTTTGGTAATGAGTACTGGTAAACTGTTACAGTATTCCTCTTAAGATAGACACAGATCAGGAGAAATTTACTGGGGCCTATAGGGAGTGTGCCAAAGGATGATTTAAGATGGAAAGGCCCACAAAGGGAGGCACCAAAGATTATCTACTTGACAATTTTATTTTTTAGGCCAAAACTCTTTCCCAGGTCAGGATCAATTTACTGCAGAAAATTATACTTTCAGAAGTGTTGCCCATGTGAGCTTGAAGGAGTTGATTGTCACAACTAATCAGGAGATGCATTTGAATCTACACTACATAATAGGGTCTGTGAAACCTTGCCTAGAGCCAATATGCCTTTAGGCTGGAGCTCAATAATGATGCACCTATAAAAATGTTCCAGCTATTACTGAAAACCCTGGCAAGATGAAGGGCTGTTTTCACAGCCAGCTCTTTGGCATTCTCCAGTGACTCAGTGTGCCCTTGCTACACCCCAGCTCATTAAGCTGCTAAGTTATTCAGACAGACGTTAATTACTCAGAATTAAGTGCCTGCATGTAAATGCTTATTTTGGATAATTCAGAAGGTTATTCTAGAGAAGTACCATTAACTACCTGGTGATTTTGACTTATGTTCAAAAAATTTTATCCAAGAAGGCCAGTCACTCTAGTTGGATGACAATTTATTAAAACATGTCACGCTTGACTGAACTGGGTTTGCTTTCCAAACTTTTTCCCAGCTCCCCGCTTTGCAGGAACCTCATTGTCCAGCAGAATTTTATCCTCAAATATTAATTCACTCACATAAAGCAGCATCCCTGAAAAAAAAAAAGTTTCAGTACATATGTGGATCGAACTCCAATTGACCACTATATTCCTGGAGCAGCTTTTCTGAATGACCAGGTTATTATTCTTACAATAGATTGTACTTTTAAGAGGCAAGGCAAGGGCAAAACTCTGTCCTCACCACCACAGCTACTGATAATGGTGCTTGCAATGGCAATCTCCCGGGACCACAGAGATTTAGGTTTTCGAGAATAATCTTTTTCAAACACCAAATTCATCATTTTGAGTTTTTGCCCAAGAAAGTGTAGTGTTCTTCATTGATATCTGCATCAAATTTTAAATGTCCTAAGTGCTTCCTCCTACCTCCACCCCTTGCCAAGTTCTTGGCATTAAGATTAAAATTCACATATCTTGCGAATATTCTAGCTGTCCTAATTTTGTGATAATCAGGGTAGGTTAAACATTCGCTATATTAGAAACCATGCATGTGCCCCCAGACCTAGTTTTTCTCCCTAGGTCTGGCTTTTAGAATGCTGGTGATAAACTAAGCCTGATATAGTATATGACCATCCTGTACGGGAAATGACTGTAACTCTAGGTATCTTTGGTCAACCTTAAGAGCTATAGCAGGGGGACGGATGTGGCTCAAATGGTTAAGTGTACGTCTCCCATATGGAAGGACCTGGGTTCGATCTCCAGGACCTCCTAGTAAAAATTAAAGAAAAATATAGAAGGTGCGTGGGCCACCAAGCCCCATGCACAGGTGTGCCGTCAGGCCCCACAAGCGGGTGCACCACCAGACCCCACGAGCGGGTCCACCGCCTGGCCTCACGCGTGGGTGCACCATCAGGCGCCACAAGTGGGTGAGCCCCCCAGTCCCTGTGCGCAGGAGAGCCATCTGGCTCCATGAGCCACGCAGCAAGGTGATGATGTAACAGGAGAGTGACACAAGGGAGAGCCAAGATGAGACGCGCTGAAAAGCCAGGAACTAAGGTGGCACAGGCAGTAGGATGCCTTTCTCCCACATTAGAGGTTCTGAGGATAGAATCCCAGTGAAGACAGGAGGAGAAGAATGAGAAGAGAGGGCAGGAAATGGACACAGAGAGTTGCCCAGCGAATGGACACAAAAACAGCAAAAAAGTGGGGGGGAGAGGTTAAAAAATGGATAAAAGTAAATAAATAAATAAATTCTTAAAATAAAAAAAGTATAGGGGAGTAAGATATGGACTATAGTTAGTAGTAATACTTTGATGATGCTCTTTCATAATTTGTTAACAAATGTTTCACAACAATACAAAGTAATTGTGGTGTGGTGAGGTGTGGGAACCCTGTATGATGTTATACATGTTTGTTTTGTAAGTTCACAATGTTTACTGAACACTTATTATTTATGTATGTTCATGTATGAATGATATACTTCAATAAATTGTTTTTAAAAATTCACATATCATAATAAAGACCTGTGAAGTCACCTTGATGAGATGGTGGTTTCCAAGCCTGTGAGACTCTACTGTAAACTTGATAGTGGGTATAAGCATGCAATCAGCAGTAAGGAAGCTTTTGCCTTCCTTTGTTATCTTACCGATTAGGTAACCTTTGGCATGTTACTTAATTTGTGCACTTTAGTTTCCTCTTCTTTAAAATTGTGATAATGAGTATCTATATCAGAGGGTTGTTTGGAGTATGTATCAGTGAAAAGATAAACTTAACACAGTATCTGGTTCATAATAGGTACTCAATAAATATTAGGAATTTTTATTATTAATATTCATAGATAAAATACGCATCCAAATTGAAGATCAGCATGTGCACCGTGCTAAGAATGAAAAAGGGATATGATCATGAAATTTCAGAATGCCAGAGATAAAGAAGGGATTCCAATGGAGAGGACAAAGTCAAACTGTGTACAAAGACCTGGAAGTCAGAATGACATCAGAGTTGTGAAAGAAAATTATCTTCAACCTGGAATTCTGTACAGAAACCATCCAACTATGTAGTGTGAAGGGAGAATGACACATTGCCATCAGTATCCTCAGAGAGAAAATTTAATTCATCTATAGCACAAAAACAAGATGCCATGAAAAAGATAACTCAGAGCAAAAGAGAGAACAAGATAGAAGGAGAGAGAGATTGGGAGAGAATTCTTGAAAAAAATTTTAGAAAGAAAATACATGTAACAATTCAAATAGAAGTACTGTAAGATGAAGTAAATATCTCAGAGAATAAAGGAAATTATAAGTAAATATAAAAGACAATAGAAAATAAAAGAAAATTAATTCAGGGAAAACAACGTTCAGCTAATAGTAGCTCTGAAGAAAAAGAGAGAAATAAAATTATCAAACAGCAAATACAATTCCCCAGACTGAAAGCATGATAATCTCCAGATTAGAACACCCTATCCTGTGCTTTATTTTTTTTTAAGCTTCTTTATTTATTTTTCACTTTATTTATTTTTCAATTTGTCCTCCCACTTCCCCCAGATGGTTCTCTTTGTCTGTTTGCTCATTGTTTGCTTGCCTTCTCCAGGAGGCACCAGGACTTGAACCCAGGACCTCCCATCTGGTACACGGATGCCCAACTGGATGAGCCACATCTGCTTGCCTCCTGTGCCTTATTAAGGTGAAGAAAATAAAACAATACTGTGAATGAAAGTGGTATATAATGAGCAAAATTCAGAGGCATCGCAAGAAAAAATATACAGATGACATATAACTGGAAATCAGAATGAATTCAGATTCCTCAAAAGCAACTACTGGAAAAAGAGAAAAATGTAACAATGCCTAAACATTGAGAAGGAATATGACTGCAGTCTGGAGTTCTATGCACAAGCATCTATCTATCTAATAGGAGGATAGAATAAATACTTTTTCTCCCTTGCAGGTCAAAAAATTTATCTCCTGTGTACCTTTTTAAAGATATCTACCATGGGAAGCGGGTGTGGCTCAGTGGATAGAGCCCCCGTTTACCATATGGGAGGCCCAGGTTCGCGTCCCGAGGCCTCCTTGTGAGGGCACACCGGCCTGAGCGGTGCAGTGGGCTGATGCAGCAACCTCAGGGCAGGAAGCGGGTGTGGCGCAATGGATAGAGCACCCGTTTACCATATGAGAGGCCCCGGGTTCGCTTCCCGGCGCCTCCTTGTGAGGGCAGGCCAGCTCGCGCTGCGCCGTGGGCTGATGCGGCAAGACCTCACAGCAAGGGGGAGATAAGCAGACACAGAGAAGACACGCAGCGAATGGACACAGCAGCACAAGCAGCAAGGGGGGG
>JAQZBX010089806.1:0-12585 GCA_029593785.1 Cabassous unicinctus
GTTGTGGTTTCCCTACACATGGCTTTTCTGCCCCTTCTATTTGCACCTCTATTAAGTATTAGAGTTGATAGGTTTATGTCCAAGAGACTTAAATTTTTGAGTTGCCCATGTGCCAGTTGGTTCCTGAATCTCAACATAGTTGCAACACCCAAATTCCAGTTCACTGGACTCACCCAGGACAACTAACAAGGAGTTGATGATGGACAATGACCATCCCAAGAATCAGAGAGAATCTACAACTGCAAGCAAGATAGTAAAATCCATCTGCCCCATGGGATATAAGACCCCTCTCAGCTGGAGGAAGAGTAGGCATCACCATCCCAGAATCCTCAAGATTGGGGAATAATTAATGGACTAGGGTAGACTTACAGTTATTCTACTATATACTTATTGTTATTTTAGCAATGGAGGAACTTTTATCATTGAGGTGGAAAGTGGTCACTGGAGGTTCTAGGTGGAGGGAGCAGGGAAAAACAGATGTAATATTGGGGCATTTTAGGGACATTGGAATTGTCCTGAATGACATTGCAATGACAGATACAGGCCGCTATTTATCTTGTCATAACTTACAAAATTGTGAGGGAGAGAGTATACACTATAATGTAAACTATAATCCACACTTAGTGGCAATGATCCAATATGTCTTCATCAATTGTAACAAATGTACCACACTAGTGAAGGATGTTGTCAATGTGAGAAAGTTTGGGAGGGGTAGGGAGTGGGGAATATGAGAATCCCCATTTTTTTTTATGTAACATTTATGTAATCTAAGTATATTTTTAAAATCAAATAAAAAAGTATTTTTAAAAAACTTAGTGTTTTCTTCATGGCTGACCATCGACAATTATGAAAGCTTTACCTGACAGTCCACATAAGTGAAACTAACCTCACCACAAAAGATGTCACCGAGCCAGTGTGTTGCAGTCTTTGAAGAAAGTTGCAGTCAAGGCCTCAGGGCCCCCTGGCCAGGCTTGCTCTTAAACACAGCTGCATTCCTACCACAGGTGCCTCCATTAGGAGCCTCTGATCAGGGACCTCAAACCCAGGCCTTCCTCAGGAGACTCAGCTGAGAATCCCTTATTGGAGGGAGGTGGGGGATATCTTGAGGACACTCTCTCTCCTTCTCAGTACACAGTATTTTAAACCCCTAAACCCAAGGTCCCTAAAATTCCAGGGGCCTTTTGTCTGATGCTCCCTCAGCAGTGAGTTGATCCCCAAGTCTGTGCTAATCCATCTGTTTCTCCCCCAGTGGCAGTTTTCTACACCATTATGAGACAGGGTTTATTCTCTTTCTTTCCTGTTTAACCTCCTACTTATATTATCACAGTAAGTGAATAAAGGCCCCACTTTTATTACCATTTTTGTTTTTCAGAATTTAAATCAGCTACTTTTGACACCTGGCAGAAGAACTCACCTTCAATAAAATTGGCACAGGGAGCAGAGTACCCAATTAAGCACAATGCTTTTCTGGAAAACCAGAAGATTTGGGGGGGCACTTATGGGAGGAGGTGGTTGAATCTGTGGGGCTCTCTGAAGGGATGTTTGTGGATCCTGGGGCATTTTTCCAGCCATGCTAATGCTCCACTGAAATGCTACGAGGGATGAGTGACATTTTTTGAGAATACCTACAGAATGGGAATATCAGTTTTGAATTCCAAGGGGGCAATTTGTCCTGTCTCCCTGGCAGTATGTGATGATGGGTCAGATTATTGAGCCAAAAGAAGGCTTTGAGAAAGCCTATTGAAGGAATTCCCCCTTACTGCTTAAGGCTCCCAAACAGTGAGACTACAGAAAGCTGGGGTAACCCATGAGCTTAGCAACTGTAAGCAGGTCCCTAGTCCTGGTAAACATATTGCCCAGAAACTTGTTAAAACATCAATTAACACGCTGTGGAAATTAGCAAGGTAAAGTTTCACTTTGGGGGTTAAGTTACAACTTCTACCCCCATGAGAGTAACCTAAAAGTGACCAGCACCAAGACAGCTGTGGTCAGCTACTACAGAGGAGGCAGGAGTGGTCCATTACCACATTGACCCACACCAAAGAGGACTCATTTTGCACACATTTGAGTAGCAGCCATATCAGACCTGAGTGCAGTAGTGGAAGTGTCAACACTCTCAGGTTGTTGTCATGTAGCCAAAGGGCCATTTGTCCCATGCCATAAGCACCAGGCTTCATGATGGGCAATGGTGAGGCCTCTTGTGTGTGTCCAGGTGCAACAATAGGACTTTCCAAGATAAAAGTGCAGAGAGACAACAGCCTAAAGTGACAACACCCCCCACCACCACCATCACCAACTTTGTTAAGTTGCTTCCAGCTCAGGAGAAATGCATTGCTGGCAGGTCAGATATCCAATCTTCCTGGCTGCAGATTTTCAGTTATTGTCTCTCCTTCCAGGGAAGTCTAAGCTCTGGAGCTCCTGGCCCTGTGCCACCCTAGGAGATTTGTATAGAAAATACATGTTTATCCATATTCTCTGCTCCCTCTGACCCATATCACCTAAAAAAAACAAAACAGATTGCACCCCTGGAGTCCCCACCAATGTAGCCTCTGTGACAGACTTGCGGGGTGTTCCATCTACACCTCCTTTTGAACTTTGGGCTGGAACAGAGGGTCCCAAAGGCTTTTATGGGGGGACTTCTCCACTAAAGATGTATTATTTCTAAGCAGAATAAAGGCTATATGAAAAGGTAAGAGTTCACTGGGGAAGTGAGGGAGAGGGGGTTGCCTTCTTAGGCCTTTAAGATACACGTGCACAGGTGATGGTGATACCTACCACTCCTAAGCAGCAATATGGGGAGAGAACAAATGACACTTTCTTCCTTTGGGCCTGAGGCCACCATCACTGGGAATTGTGCTCAGGCTCAACTATGGGAGGGTCCCTCCAAGCCACTAGAAACCTCTCTTGTATGGCCTCCACTACTAAATGTATTATTATTATTTTTAATAATTTTATTTTTTTTATTTTTTAAAAGATACTTAGATTACATAAATGTTACACAAAAAATGCCTCTACACTTATACTAAGTGTATTATTAATATTGATGTATTGTCTATGTGCATCCACGGTAGACTTTGCATCCAAGCACTGATGGAATTGCTGAGAACAGGGCAAATTTAAAGGGTTATGTGAAAGAATGTGAACGTACTCAGCTATCTTTCATTGAGTCATATGTTGGGTCTTTAACTGGCCATTAATTCAGGCCACTGGCAAGCCTCTGACTGGCATACCCCACTGTGGGGATGAGATATTTGGATTAAAAATAATTTTACTCCTAATTAGGCCTTTTTTTAACTCATCTGTCTGCTCATCATAAAGGCCACTATGCTGACAAGGGGGACCATAACTGACAACAGACCATGCCTCTCAGCTAAATGGCAAGATTGAATTGTCCTTTGCCAAAGATCAAACAAATGTATGACCTATTTTCCCTGGGGCTCTGATATTATCCTGACCTCGGCTAGCATGCACAACCAGAGGGGATAGTGTCTCTTGAGAGCATGGGCAGTTCCTAATAAGGGAGGACAGACTAGTGTGTCAATCCCGCAGTTTTGTCGCAAATACCTATGAACTTTGTCCTTCAAGGAGTGAAGCCTGATGGTCGCCTTGGATGCTGAGGGGATGGGGAGGGAGGAATATAATAGATGGAAGAGGGAGTATTTAGGGGGCAATGGAAGTGTTCTGCATGATCTTGCAATGAAGGATACAGGCCATGTTAAATTTCATCAAAAATTTATAAAAGTATATGGTCTAAAATGTAAACCATAATATCAACCATTGACCAGGGTTAGTAGCTATGTTTCAATATTTTTGCATCAGTTGTAATGAATGTTCAATCCACATGTAAAATGGTTATTAATAGGAAGAGGGGAAGAAGGGGAGGATGTGTAGATATGGGAGTCCCCTATATTCTGTATGTAACTTACTGTGACCTAAAACGTCTTTATAGACCAAAAAAAAAAAAAAAAACTAAGACAATGGGTAAGAAATAGAAGAAAATGGCACTGTACATATGGGACAACAGATATTACAGTGATGAAAGGCAAAATGTCAGAAAACATTTTTTAAAAATATTTTTCATTTTTTTTTACTTTATTTAATTTTTCTAATTTATTATGTATTTTATTTCTTATGTTTAAACTTAACATTATTTTTTCATTTTCCTATTAATTGAATTTGAAAAACATTCTTGGCTTCATTTTTGAAATTTTGGATATCAGAAGGGTTACGACTATATCAGGGAAGGATCAGTGGTGTGGGGTGTCAGTGATGGGGGATTCATGAGTGGAAGTTCACCTGGGCATACATATAAGGTCTATAGATATGTTCAAATGTTCATGGGGCATTGCCACAGTGGGTAGAGACTCACACAGAGCTGAAGGATTGTTGAATCCCCATCCTGGTGAGCTCTGCCACATTCTCTAATAGAACAGTAACAATCTCCCAAGCACAGGGACAATGACTAGCTAAGAAAGATTGTTCATTAATGGGCCCTTAATACTGATGACTATGCTTATGAGCCTTTTGCTTTTGAATTTGCAACTTGGCCTAGTTTTGTAAGGTACCTAAGAATTACTTCCTGAGAGCCTCCTTTTTGCTCAAATGTGTCCTCTCTCTAAACCAGACTCACCAAATAAATGCATCACCTTCCCCCCAGTGAAGGACATGACTCCCAAAAATGAGCATCCCTGGCACCAAGGGATGACTACAAAGCATCGGCTGGTAATAAAACTGGAAAAAGATCTTGAATAAAAGGGGGAAAATGTAAAGACAAATGAGTTCACATGGTTAAGACACTTCAAAGTGAGTCAGGAGGTCATCAGAGAGATAACACTTATGCACATCTCAGCAGGATCTCATAGACAGCCAAAGTGGACACTGTCCCAAACAGTGGGGCTTCTGAAGGCTCTGGAGACATCCAGGTCTTGCAGTTGTGGCAGATACCTCTGGAGTTTGGTGCTGTGACAGTGGGCCCTAATTAGGAGATTGTGCTCCTGAATGTGACAGAGTTGGACTCAGATGTGACTTCTCTAAACATGCCTCTTCTGTCCCTTTTCTTTGAACATATAGTTGGTGATGGAGTTGGTAGGTGTATGTCCAGGAGACTTGAATCTCTGGGTTGTCCATGTGCCAGCTGTTCCCTGAGTCTCAGCCAAGTTGCAGCACCTACTCTCCATTTCATTGGACTCACCCAGGACAGAAAATGGGGAGGTGAGAATGAACAACCACCACACCAAGGAACTGAGAGAGTCTACAACTGCAAACAAGGGAATCCCATCCATCAGCCATATGGTAACAAAATCCCCTCTCAGTTAGAGGTGGAGTGGTCATCCCCATCCCAGAACCCTCAGGACTGGTGAATAAAATATGGAATAGAGTATACTTACTGGTGTTCTACAACAGACTTATTGTGATTCTAGCAATGGAATAATTATATCATTGATGTGGAGACAGTGGCCACTGGAGGTGCTGAAGTCAGGGAAAGGGAAAAAGAGGTGTAATATAGGGGCATTTTCAGGACTTGGAATTGACCTGGATCACATTGCAGTGACAGATACAGACCATTATATATCCTGCCATAGCCTATAGAATTGAGTGGGAAAGACTGTAAACTACAATGTAAACTATAGTTCATGGTTTGTGGCAAGGCTCCAAAATATGTTCATCAATTGCAGTGAAGGTACTACACTAATGAAAGAAATTGTTAATGTAGGAAAAAGTGGGATGTCTGGGAAGTGGGGTATATGGGAATCCCTCATATATTTTTTTTTATGTAACAATTTATATAATCTAAGTATCTTTTAAAAATAAATAAAAAATATATTTAAAAAGAAAAACTTCCCAGGCACAGATTCCGGAGCCATAAGACCAGAACATTTTGAGTGGGTACATAATATTGGGGCTCTCTTCCTTTCCAGCAGGCCTTGATTCCTTACTACAGTTGATACTTTCTCCAGGTTTGGTTTGATCATTACCTTGTGTTCCACTGACTCAGGCCACACTATCCAAATGTTTCCTGTTTGCCTTTCTTGAATATTTAGCATTTTGTAATTGTCCCAAATTTGTGTCCCAGTGATATGGGGTTGGCCCAATGATGGGATATCTGTTGAACTCTCCATGCTCCATATCTGCCTGAAGCCACAGGGGTGATAGAGCATTTAATGAACCATTAAAGGGCAAGCTTAAGTGGCTGGTGGATTCAAGTCTAGATTACACATCTAGGTGCTCAGTCTGGCGTCTCAATGCAGCATCTCCCTGAAAGTGCATTTCCCATCTGTTCTGTATATTGATCAGACTGTCTGTGCCCTTCCTTCAATTGTACATCCTTCTTTATAGATATTGACACCTTGGTCTAATGCAAGTTTGTAAGATCATCCCATCCCATCCAACACCTCACAAAAGATTCAACTAATTGGGAGATTAAGATAAATATTACACTTCAAATGATGGGAAGTTTGGAAAACCTATTATAAAATCTTTTATAAAATCCATGATTTTGTGTTGAACTATTCTTAAATGTGATTCAACTTTCTGGTTAAGTTTTTTAAAAATGCTTTCCTGTTCTAAAAAAAAGCTTTTTTTCCATTTGTGCACAAATATATGAGACAGAAGATTCGGATAAGAGTAGGGAATTTTTATATATACATAAAGTAAATGGAATGGACACACTAACAAAAACAACAACAATCTATCACCTAGGGAGGTGTCTAGGAGGGAGATGTATTAATGACCTTTGTTTTTCAGAACTGTCCCTGAAAACTTTTCCCTCCTCCTGAAAAGTTACTCACAGGCTGCCTTTCTAAGATGCTGGGCGTGCTTTGCATTCAATTAACTGCTGACATAAAAACATACCTGAAAGCGCTCATTATGAAACAAAGAAATTGGCCCAGCTCCTGCAATGTCCAAGCAGAACACCTCCAGATGTCCACAATCATGACACAAATCACCGTCATCATGGGCAAACAAAACTGTTTGAAATTGAATGCCTTAGCTGGTCATTTAAAACCAAGGAGTAAACTAAGTTATTAGCCCTAGACTAGGAGTCCCAGTGTGGCTAGGGCAATGAAAGGTGATATTGGAAGCCTGGTGAACTTAAATACCTAATGAGCATATAAATGTTCTCATTGAGGTGTCCTAATATTGTAAGCACTCTTTCAAGGGAACCCAGTGTGTCCTTTGAACGTTTCCTTCTTGTATGTGTACTCCATCATGGCACTGCCTCAGCACTGAAAGGCATTCAGGTAAGATTCCACTTACAGGTCAGAGCTGTGCTGTAAATAAATTAGTTCCTCATGTCAGGTAAAAAAGTTTCATGTGAGATTTTAAGAAGGTCCCTTGTTCTCTAAAACAGACCCATGTATTATAAGACATCTTTTACTAACCTGGCAATGCTTAATGTTCATGGCTACATTTAATATTCCTTACAGGCCTGATCAATGTGCTTGGAGTGATTTTGATCATGGGTTTGGTCTGCTGTTGCCTCAGATTAAAATCCCATATATTTATACCACATCTCAAAGTAAAACCCATTTGGGATCAATGTTGAGGAGTAGCTTAAGCTTGTCACTGGACTCCTCAAAAATCAAGAGGTGGACATGAAGAGCATTGCACTTGCTTAAAAAAAATACAAAACAAAATAAAAAAATCCATACAAACAAAAAAACATTTCCTGTGATTTTTCAGTCCTGACCAGAGGCAATTACAAAGGCTTTACTGGCAGCCACAGAGAGAGAAAGCTGCCCTCCCCCGCAGACTTGGTGCATAGTCAGTGCCTTGCTGCCTCTGAAGGGAATTGCAGTCAAGGGCTCAGGCCCCCTTGCCTGGTCATGCTCTTGTGCATTTATGAATTCCTAGGGAAGGTTTGTCCACTTGGAGGCCTCCCTCCAAGAGGCTCAAAGTCAAGGCCTTCCTCAGGTACCCCAGCTAGACTCCCTTCCTCCTCCCTTCCCCAGACTCTGGGTCCATAAAACTGCAGGAACCTTTTGTGTGGGGGACCCTCAAAAGTGAGAGATACCTATGTAGGTGCTGATCCATCTGACCCTCTCCTGCTGGCACATTCCATGGAAAATTGAACAGGTGGGAGCATCCATCTTTCCTTCCTTTATGCTGTTGTTTATAATATCACAGTAAGGGTTTGAAGGTTTCACTGTTTATTTCCACTTTGGCTTTGACTTTTTAAAATCTACTACCTTCATCAACTGGCACATCAGGTCAGCTATGGTTCAGCTCAGCTCAGGGATCTCTCAGCTCAGCTTTTACTCAGCTCTTGACACCCTCAAAAGTGCAAATTTCTGTCAGTTTAAAAATATCATACAAAACACCTATCACTTTAATTCACCTCATCTGTGGAAACCTACTGTCTAAAGTAAATATTTCACTCGGTATTTTCTTCTCCTAAAATCACCATTTTATAAAACACAGTAGTACTATGATATGTCTAATGAGTAAATACCACACTGCTCAGATATATTTTCCCAAAGCATTGTCTACTCATATTTGAAGAAAAATATACATTTTGAAACTCCACATATGAAATTCAACCATTTCCATGAGTTTTTCTAGAAGCACTTCAAAGTGTAATTATATATTTTTTCAATTTAAGTCACATTTTCAAAATATAATTTATGTTAAATCATTTGAATTTACAAAGTGTAAGTGAAGAAATACAACAAGAGACTGGTACAAAAGAATAAAGGAGACAGTTACAAACACGCTGAGATAGATGCCCTTAATATTTGACAGAGCTTGTGTGTGATAATACAATGAACAATACAGGCTTTTCAATAAATGGTGCTTTGACAGTTAGATAATCACATTGGATAAAATGAACATTTGACTCCGATTTCTAACCATAAAAAGATGTAAATTAAAGGAAAATATGTGAAAGTCAAAACCATAATTAGTTTCAGAGAGCATCAAAGGAGACTATCTTCAGGATTGGGTGTAGGCAAGGAATTCTTAAACAAGAAATAAAACACAAACCACAATAAAAATATTCATACATTTAATTATATTATACTTGAGAATTTCTCTTCCTCAAAGGTTAAAGACAAGCCCAAAATTCTATGTAATGTCGTCAAAGTTGTTAGTAGCAGAAACCCAGCTAGCAATGGAGAGGCTAGATACCTCGGTCCCAAGGGCGACTGTGAAAGCAGCAGCAGCGACAGGAAAGGACAGGAGATCGAGACCTCCCACTTGTCACTGGTTGGAAGAAGTGGTGAAGTGTAACTCTTGGAAGGGATTATGGCTGGTAATCCACTGTCCATTCTATGATATCTCAAGCTTCCTCAAGGAGCATCCCGGTGGAGAGGAAGTTCTGCTGGAACAAGCTGGTGCAGAAGCAAGTGACAGCTTTGAAGATGTAGATTACTCCTTTGATGTCACCGAAATGATCAAGCAGTACTATATTGGTGATGTCCATCCGAGTGAAAGTAAAACTGAAAGTAATAGGAAGGATATTTCAAAAAATAATCTGTGCAAAAATTGCTGGTCAAATTGGGTTTTCCCCATTATAGGTGCTATTCTCTTAGGTTTCCTGTATCGTTAATATACATGAGAGAGCAGATCCTCCTGAGGAGACCTTGTTGAAGACTGGCAAGCACATCTACTTAGGGATGAAACCTAGAGACTTCCTTTTGGGGTTGAAGCATTGCCCTCTCATTGAATCCTGCCAATTGTATGGACCTCCTTCTAGTCAAGATGGCTGCCAGCCAGTCACCACAAACCTAGGCCAGAGTCCTTCTTCTCTCAAAGTCTCACTCCCAAAGTACAAGCTCACTGTTCTGTGTCTTTGCCCATGTTTCCTCCCTTCACTGGTATTCACAAGTACCTTTACATTTAAAAATGTTCTGTTAAGTCCTGCCCCTTTACTTCCCAGGTTGTGCTGGATAAAAATATGCTTCCCTTTTATTTCTTGGGGGTGGGCAGAGACACAGAAAAGAAAGGGATGAATTGGGATGATAGGGTCTTGGAAAAAATATTGCAAAACACTACTTAGTATAGGAGTTTAGAAATAGCATCAAAGGCTTCAGCCTTTACTTTGGTTTGGCACAAGTTTCTATCCATTGGTTTTTTCTTTTTCTTTCTCCTCCCCATCTTTTATTGGCAAAATATAAATTCATAATTATGTCTGTAGAGCTTTATCAGGGATTTTTGCTGCTTTTTTACTTTCTTAATTATTAGCAAATTTTTGATGACCCATTTTATAAAAATAAGTGACTCCAAATTGATCAAAGTTACAGTTTTTGATTTGCCCCCCCAAAGGTGCAATAACTGTCACAGTAAAATGGCATTTGAAATGGGGAGATCATATGAGAGAATGATTTTCATTTTATCTGTATTTTACCTCTGTGACTCCAACTTTTGGTTTTTCACTTGAAAAAAAAATTTCATCATTAAAAATAAATAAATTCTATATAACAAGCTTACTGAATTTATCTGGCACAAATCATGTTTATAGGAGTTACATGTATATTTACATGTAATATACATTTATATAAAAGTATACTCAAATTTAAAATCATTTAAAATCACCACCAGGTATATATGTGCATATGTACATGTGCATGCAAACATTCAAAGTAGTAGAAAAAATTTAAATGCCTCACAACATGAAGCATTTTTTAATTAGTTGAGCAAAGAGAACTCTCAAGCCTTGCTAATGTAATTGGTTCAACCAGTTTAGGAAGTAGTGTGGTGTTGTATTAATATACTAAGCCTATCTTATACATGAATGAAACCTCAATTTTCAATATAGAATTAGTTTTAATTCCTGGTTAATAGCTTTTGTGTGTTAGCTATAGTTCTTCACTCTGGAACAAAAACTCACTGAACAGTCTCTACCCAAGTGTCAAAAGAAAATAGTTAATGGTAAATGTAATCAAGCCTTATATCCACAGTCTTCCTTTCCTTTGTTTTTTATTGGGCCTAAGCTAGCTACACACTCAAGCTTTGTGTTGATGGAGTACTGGAGCACAATCCTCTTATAGAGAGGGAGCGCTAAATATTAAGAATAAAAAAACAACTTCAAGTATACTCTATTAAAATGAAAGATTTGTATAGGCAACACACGATGGGCATATACATGATGAACAAAAATCAATTTTTAAAATATTTTGGTGCCTGAGATTAGGGTTCCTGGGATAATACAGCATTTAAAGTCAGAAATGTGGTTAAGTGTGAAGAAGCATTCAATATTATTTCCAATATTTCTACTTAATTCTTTTAAAATTGACTCACTCAACCTATTCACATTTCCAAGAGTTATAGATTCATTTTCTCTGTGTAATAGGTAAATGTGCATGGCCCTATGCTTCTCTAGCAAGTTTGTGCCATGTTAACTGCTCTCTATTTCAGAAGCATCACCTGTGAGCTATTGGCCCTACTGAAAACTTAGCACACAATCATGTGACAGGGGAGCATAAGACCGGAACTGACCTCATGAGCTGGGTTTTACCAATCTACCTTTTCACTAGTGGAATTTCTGCTTCTTGCTCAGACACATTTAAAAAATTCTAAATCTCCTAATCTCTAGAATGGTGGGAGGAGGCAGGTCTTTCTAACCAGGGCCACACAGATCAACTAGACCTGAAGACAAAATTGCAACATATTAATATAATGAAGAATTGACAAAAAAAGGATTTAGGGTGAAATGAAAATGCCCTTGAGATGAATCAGAAGTTCCTGTGTTGCAGGGAGAATCAAATAATTGAAATCCAAGAAGTTTCCAACCATCTGTTTATTTCAAGATTTAGAAATCATTTCTTTATTTTCTTATGAAATGCACACATCTTCCTGTCACATCTCTCCTTTAAATCTTTCATAGACATTTAGTCTAAGATGAACTCATTTCTCTCACCCTGATGAAGAAACCATCAAAATAATAATAAGGAAAATTATGACTATCAGTGATGAAGACAATAGGGAGCTAGCTATGAATTGATCTTCAAAATGTTGTAGTCAACATAAGGAAATTAGTGTCCAATAAACAGAGAAGGAAGCCTTAGGTGATAGCAGAGATGGAAACAAAATGAGAGAGAGATCTATTAGCTATGTTAAAAATCAGAAATGTATAGCCTATTGGAAAGGGAAAGAACATGCAATGCTGTCTTCCCCAAGTTTTGCTTGGGGAAGAATCAAGTACCTTACCTCATCCTCCTAATACCAGAGCACCAAGCAGACTATGATGTGTATGCTAAAACTACCTGAAATTTCCTGTTTATGGAAATAAATTCTGAGTAAATTGTCAGGGGAATCACGAGCAATTTTTGTGGACTGATATCTGAGAGGAAAGAGACTTGTAATGTGTCATTGACAGGACACCCCAAATCATGTCCTGCTTCAAACATACATATCATTAAGTAGAACTCACCAGCCAATTACCTCCAAGGTACAGAGTTCTTCAGTTACCTTTCAGTTACCTCAATTACAATTGTGAACAAATATCTCAGTAGAACAGAGTATTGACTGAAATTTAGATTTTGAATGAAAAAGAACACAAAGAAAACCTTTCAAAATGAACACAGTATACTGAGACAATTGATGGGAGAGTGTGACATTTTAATATCTCTAATTTATCTATTCAAA
>JAQZBX010089807.1:0-12586 GCA_029593785.1 Cabassous unicinctus
CAAGGATGGTTAAACATAAGAAAATCAGTCAATGTAACACACCACATAAACAGATTGAAAGAAAAAAAATCAAATGATCATCTCTATAGATGTAGAAAAATCAATAGACAAAATAACAGCACACTTTCTTGATAAAAACACTGCAAAAGATAGGAATAGAAGAGAATTTTCTGAACATGATAAAGAGTATATATGAAAAACCCAAAGCTAATATCATCTTCAAAGGTGAAGTCCTAAAAGCCTTCCCTCTGAGATCGGAAACAAGACAAGAAAAAGATATAAAAGGTATCCATATTGGAAAAGAAGAAGTAAAAATTTCATTATTTGCAGATGACATGATCCTATACATAGAAAGCCCTGAGAAATCTACAACAAAGCTTCTAGGACTTAAAAAACAGTTCTGTAAAATCGCAGACTATAAGATCAATGCTCAAAAATCAGGAGCATTTCTGTACACCAATAATGAGCAATCTGAGGAGGAAATCAAGAAAAAAATACCATTTACAATAGTAACTAAAATAATCAAATATCTAGGAATAAATTTAACTAAGATGTAAAGGATTATATACAGACAACTACACAACACTGTTAAAGGAAATCAGAGAAGTCTTAAATAAATGGAAGAATATTCCCTGTTCATGGATAGGAAGACTAAACATCATCAAGATGTCTATCCTACTCAAACTAATCTACACATTTAATACAATCCCAATAAAAATCAACATTGTATTTTTTAATGAATTGGAAAAACTGACTACAAAATTTATTTGGAAGGGTAAGAGCCCTAGAATCTCCACAGACATATTGAAAAAAAAATGAAGTTCGAGGTATCACATTACCTGACTAAACATACTACAAAGCTACAGCAGTCAAAACTGCATGGTATTGGCTCAAGGGTAGACATATTGACCAATGGAAATGAATTGAGAGTTCTGATTTAACTCTTCACATATGCAGTCATCTGATATTCAAAACGGCTACCAAGCCCACTCAGTTGATATAGAAAGGCCTCTTCAACAGGCCTCTTCTGCTTGGAGAACTGGATATCCATATCCAAAAGAATGAGAGAAAAACACCATCTCACACCTTATACAAAAATCAACTCAAGATGGATCAAAGATCTAAATATAAGAGCCAAGACCATAAAGACCTTGGAAGATAATGTAGGGAAGCATCTACAGGACCTTGTAATAGGAAATAGCTTCATGAACTTCACACCCAAAGCAAGAGAAGCAAAAGAAACAATAGATAAATGTGATCTCAAAATTAAAAACTTTTGCACCTCAAAGGACATTATCAAGAAAATAAAAAGGCAGCATACCCAATGGGAGAAAATATTGGGCAACCATATATCTGATAAGAGCCTAATATCCTGCATATATAAAGAAATCTTGCACCTCAAAAATAAAAAGACAAACAACCCATTTAAAAAATGGGCAAGTAACCTGAAAAGACACTTCTCCAAGGAAGAAATACATATGGCTAAAAAACCACATGAAAAAATGCTCAACATCACTAGCTATTAAGGAAATGCAAATCAAAACTACAATGGGATACCATCTTACACCCATTAAAATGGCGACTATTAAAAAAACAGCAGACTGTAAGTGTTGGAGAGGATTTGGAGGAATGGGAACTCTCATCCACTGCTGGTAGGATTGAGGAATGTTCCAGCCACTGTGGAGGACAGTTTGGCAGTTCCTGAAAAAACTAACTATAGATCTTCCATATGATTCAGTGCTTCCACTGCTGGGTATATACCCAGAAGAATTGAAAGGAAAGACACAAACAGATATATGCACACCAATGTTCATAGTGGCATTGTTCACTATTGTCAAAAGTTGGGATCAACCCAGATGCCCATCAACAGATGAAAGGATAACCAAAATGTGGTACATACATACAATGGAATATTATTCAGCTGTAAGAAGGAATAAAGTGGTAACACATGGAATAACATGGATGAATCTTAAAAACCTTATGTTGAGTGAAGCAATCCAGGCATTGAAGGATGAACAGTAAATGACCTCACTGATATGAATTAAGGAAACAGAGCAGTCTCTGAGATCTATTATCTAAAAGATAAGTTTCCAAGAAAGAGAAAGAGTAGAGAAATTTGTGAGCCATCACCTATATGGACATAATCTATGGTAAAGTGATAGAGTGTAGTTGCATATTGAAGCAATAGGACAGGTGGGTTACCCAATAACAGTGATATTATTGGGTT
This sequence comes from Cabassous unicinctus, assembly GCA_029593785.1. Taxonomy (NCBI): domain Eukaryota; kingdom Metazoa; phylum Chordata; class Mammalia; order Cingulata; family Chlamyphoridae; genus Cabassous; species Cabassous unicinctus. Next base: position 2,228 of record JAQZBX010089807.1, read on the forward strand.
TCTTGGTGCAGGTTGACAGGTGGTTAGATTGGGAAGGGTGGGTTAGAATACCCAGGATACTGGGGGGAAAGATAGGAAAGGGGCCAGGTGAAAACTTGGGATTTGTGGGTATGAGGTTGAAATTACAGAGGTGGGAATGCTCTTATAGCAATATGACAAGGATGTGTCACTGGTTTAGGGTTTTGGTTGGGGAGGCATTCAGGACCATGTGATTGGAGTATGTGATTGTTCGTCCTGTCATGTGTTGTATCAGTGGGTGGAGACCCACACAATGAGCAGGAAGGACCTGGACTCCCATCTTTGGGAGGACCAATTCGCTCAGAAATAGACAGGTGGTCATCTCTTATGAGTAAGGGTGGTTCCTAGCAGGGCAGGACAAACCAATGTGTCAAGACCTCTTGTTGCATATAACTATGAATCTTGTCATCCAATGAGTCAAGCCAAGGGGTAGTCTTGGGCCCCGGGGGGATAGGGAGGGAGGAATAGAATAGATCAAACAAGGGGTATTTAGTGGCCAGTGGAAAAGTTCTTCATTACCTTACAGTGATGGACACAGGACATGGTAAATATCATCAAAATTTATAAAAGTATATGGTGTAAAATGTAAACCATACTGTAAACCATTGACAATGTTTAATAGCTATGTTTTGTTATCTGTATAGTAGTTATAACAATGCTATCATCCACATACAAAAAGATTTTAATATGGGGTGAGGAAAGGGGGAGGAGATTGGGTATATGAGAAGTTCTTGTATTCTGTGTGTGATTTTGTTGTGACCTAAAACTGCTTTGAAAATTAAATGAAAAATAGTGAGACACTGGGGAGTGAGAGGGGGAAGGTGCATGGTACAGACTGGACACCTGATATTGCAGTGATAAAAGGCAAAATGTCAAAAAAAATTGTTCCCATTTTTGAATATCCCAATTCTCTAAATTTATTTTATTTTTTTAAGTTTTCATGTATTTTCTCTCTTACTTTTAAACTCATCATTATTATTTCATTTTCCTATTAAATGTAGTTGGCTATTTTATTGGTTTCATATTTAAAGAAGCTTTGGATCACAGAAGGGGTACAAATGGGGCAGGAGAGGATTGTTGGTGGGGGATGTCAGGGATGGGGAGTGCATGGGAGGAAGTTCACCTGAAAATACATAAAAGGTATAAAAAATTGTTCAAATGCTCACAGGGCATGGTTACAGCAGGCAAAGAATTACTCAATAAATGAGAGAATACTGAATTCCCATCCTGGAGAGCTCTGCCGCATTCTCTAAGGGAGCAGCAACAGTCCCCCAAGGGCAGGGGCAGTGTCTGGCAAAGAAGGATGATCCACTGATGGGCTCTTTTTATTGATGACTAGTCTTACAAGTCTTTGCTATTGAAATTGAAACATAGCCTATTGTTATGGGGTTCCTAAGGGTTGCCTCCTGAGAGCCTCCTTGTTGCTCAAATATGGCCTCTCTCTAAGCCAAACTCAGCATATGAATACATTACCTTCCTCCCATCGTGGGACATGACTCCTGGGGATGAGCCTCCCTGGCAACGAGGGATTACTCCCAAGTGCCAACTGGCAATACAACTGGAAGAAGACCTCGAATAAAAGGGGGAAAAGTTAAAGACAAATGAGTTCATGTGGCTAAGGGACTTCAAAGTGAGTCAGGAGTTCATCTCAGAGGTAACACTTAAACACATTTGAGTAGGACCTCCTAGACTTCCAATGTAGATACCACCCCAAATAGAGGGGCTCCTGAGGGCTCTGAAGACACCCATGTCCTATATGAGGGTGGATAGCTCCAGAGTTTGGTGCTTTATCAGTGAGCCCTACTTTGGAATCTGTGCTCCTGAGAGTGACAGAGTTGGACTCAAAAATGTCTTCCCTGCACATGGTCCATCTGTCCCTTCTATTCAAACCTATATGTGGTGCTGGAGTTTGTAGATGTACTTCCAGAGACTGGAGTCTTTGGGTTGTCCATGTGCTAGATGGGCCCGAAATGTCGGTGGAGCTGCAACTCCTACTCTATAGCTCAATGGATTCACCCAGGACACCTGGCTGGGAGATGATGATGGACAACGGCCATCCCAAGGAATGGAAAGAGTCTGCAGCTGCATGCAGGATAATCCCATCCATCTTATCCATGAGATTTAGGCCCCCTCTCACTTGGAGGTGGGGAGGACATCACCATCCCACACTCCTCAGGATTAGGGGAAGAGGTATGGAGTAGAGTGGAATTACTGGTATTATGTTATAGACATATTGTGATTCAAGCAATGGAAGAAATTACAACATTAGTTTAGAGCCAGTGGCCACTGGACACTTTGGGGACAGGGAGAGGGAAAAGCAGTTGTAATACAGGGGATTTTCGGGACTTGAGAATTATCCTGAGTGACATTGCAATGACAGAGATAGGTCATTTCATATCATCATATAACACACAGAACTCTGTGGGAGAAAGTGTGGTCTACAATGTGAACTATGGTCCATGCTTAATGGCAAAGCCCCAGGATGTGTATATCCATTGCAGGTGATGTGCCACACTAATGAAGAATGTTGTGGGAGGTGTGGGAGGTGGGGCATATGGGAATCCCTATAATTTTTGTGTTCGATTTATGTAATCTGATTATCTTTTTTAAAAAAATTAAAAAAATAAAATAAAAAGTTAAAATCTTAATTAAGATGGCAATTTCAGAAACTCTAAGTAATAAAACCCTTTAAAAACAAAAACAAACAAACAAAAAAGATAAATGTATGATATACTTGAAAAATAAGAAATGGATATAAAGAAGAAAGACAATTGAATGATAAGAGAAAAAAATTTCTTTGTGGTAGAAAGAAAAATTTTGGAAGGAAATTTATCAACATCTATCCAAGTGTAATATGTTCATAACATTTGACTTTGCAATTTTATTGTAAATGTGTATCCTACAGAAATAGTTAAATCTATAATTATATATCTATAACTGTCTCAGAATAGATGTAGTTATACAAAGATGTTCACTGCAGCATTGTTGTAAAGCAGAAATTTGGAAATAAGATAAATCTCCATATATTGGCATGGAATGCTATCAATATTAATTATTCATTAAAAGATAATGTATAGTATATATATATGTATGAAATGTAATATATTTTGTATAAATTTATTAAAATGCATACACAAATATACAAATTCAACATTTCTTCATAAAAATGCACACCTGGAAGATTAAATAACATGTAGTTCCTTATAAAGTTAAAAAGTATTCCTTCCTGAAGTCTAAATTGGACCTGTTGTATGTAGCTTCAAGGCCCTTTTTCTCTGTTCTACACTCTATTATGTCTCTTATTCCCATCTCTGGGATTTCACCTATGCTGCTCCTCCTGCTCGGGACAACCTCTAGTATTCCCCTCTTATGTCCTGTCTAGCTTTAAGGTGAAATCATATATTTTTTCTTCCATTTCTTCAGTGCATAGTGATTTCAATGGTTATTTTTAAAATTTATTAGGCAACCCTTTATAAAAGACAATGGGGCCACATCTGATACTTCTTTTATATTTTTCAGATTTGTAGTATCTGCCAAGCTTTTGAAACTCTTATCTACTTAAATAATTAGAGAAATTGAGGAAAGTTGATTGGCAATGAAAAAGAGAAAGGTTAACTAAAATTGTCCCTTTCCTCACTTGAACAGCCTTTTGAAAAAATCATTCCTCCCTCACCTGCTGTGGAAAGAGAAGGGGAATATCATGAAGGCTGCTGATGGTTGTGATTCCAGACTGAATTGGAAGTGCAAGGTGCTGTTTAGTCCTTGGTTTGACTGGAGCATGTGTGGGGATACAAATGGTCAAGATTGCAGCTAGTAAATGCATTAGTGAGCCTGGTTAACAGAGGAAAAGCAGGGACTCTGACAACAGATCCCTGCTTGAACCTGGAGCATGGGCTGTACAGCATTACCTGTGCTACCCAGCACATTGCCGTTTCCTTGCAATTGATAAAATATCTTGAACTGTATTGGTGCCCACTGTGTCTTTATAAATTATTAGTAACTTTGGCAAATGTAAAAGAAGTAGCAATCCTTAAGCATCTACATATGGAAATAAGAGAACTATCAAATAATCAAGCTATACAGGAATACACTTTTTATAAACACATGGAATAAATATCCATGGTGGTGAAGGTGAATGCAGGCATTGGGGAGGAAAGGAGGCATGGAGGAAGACTGGTGATGGGCTGGTTGATGGCAGAGGGTAGGGTCAGAGGCAATAGGCAAAGTTGGAGATTATAGATATAATGAAATGATCATGAGAAATCTTTGAATACTGCTTTCCAAAGCTTCCTCATGTATATTAATTCCTTTAACCCTCATAGCAGTCCTGTGAGGCAGGGCATGCAGATATTGGGTGACTATGAAGCATAATAATTAGCCTATTTCTGGAGGTTATTACATGCTAGCAAAGATTCTGTGAGGAAGTAATGCAAGTAACTCGTGTTTCAGAAAATCCACACAATCATAATATTCTAGTTAGCTCTTTGTGGCTATTCAATGAGAAAAAGCCCTTTGTACATTGTCCACAAGTTGTAAGACCTACATATACGTTACCTATGGTTTCTTTTTAATTAATTGTGCTACTACAGAAATTAAGGTTGGGGTAATTGAGATGACAAAGCCAGCAATTGACTTGGCTGTGACTTTGAGGTAGGTTTATTGTATATTTGATCCATTGGTTTTCCCTGCAAATAGAAAGCATTTCTGTGGAAAGATACTGGTGTGAGTCTTGCAGGAAGCAGGTAGCATTTAAAATGGAATAAGTGAAAGAGAACAGAGAAATGCTGTTGAATAAGTAAGGGGGAGAGGGGCCGGTGAAGAAAGTTGAATAATTTTTTACTGTATTGATAGGCATTCTAAGTTTCAAGCTATAAGTCCTGGCAGGGCATTAGATATAATTTAGAGTTGTGACTTTCAAACTTTTTAATTTTTTTTCCTAAATTTTCTAACAGGAAATGAACCAACCCTAAGAAAACCATACCCAGAGGCATAAACAACTAATGCAAATAAAATCTAAGTGTTTGTGTATGAGTTGGGCTGAATCCTTGATGTTGCTACTCATCTAGTAACCCAACCTCACTCTGTAGAAGAAGAAACTGAGGCTCAGAGATGCTAGTAACATGCCCAAATAACAGACTAAGTTAGTAACACAATCTGGAAAAAAAGCTAGTTCTCATTTGTTGACTCCTGACTGTTCCTTATACTTCACAAGCCCTTTTCAAAAAACCACTGTTTTGGGGCTAGGGTGGAGAAGGGTGCAATTAAGTCATATGAATGTAGTGACACTTCCTTAGTCTTCTCTGGTCCTTCTCCACTTTGTGTAAGGGGTGGGGCTGAGGGTTGGGGTTGGTCAAAAGCAAGTGTGTCCTCTCTGCATTCACAAAGTGGCATGATCCAAATATCAGTTGGAAGCTATACTCTGCAAATTTCCTACCTTGTGGCAGCCCAGCATCTGCTGAAAAGCCACCAGCATTTTAAGCCAGGTTCTCATTGTGGCTTCTCTTCTTGCTTGCAGTGGCAACTCCCCTGCAACACCACATAATCTGTTCTTCTCTCCTGCTGTAGATTATATTAGTTAAGAATTTGAGCTGCACGATCAATGTACCAGTGTCACAGCATATTAGGTGTATAAAATTAGATGAGACATTTAATTTCTTGATGCCTCAGTTTTCTCTTTAAAATGGAATTAGTAATGGTTCCTATCCCATAAGGGATCATGAGTATTAAATGAGATAATACATGTAAACTTGAGTCCCCAGCAACATAGCGAACTTAAAAGCTAATTGTCTAATTGTCATAATTTTTATGCTCCAGAATCCTATGTTCCATTTACTGAACAGTGGCTACTGAAAGGAATGACTTGGACTGATTCAGGTTCATGAAGAAGGATAGAATTAGTTACATTGTAGATCTGGGCCTTTGCTGGAGCATCACGATTGGTAATCCTTATCATTGAAAAATATATTAGCCAGGAAATATGTAATCATTAGTTTCTGGTATATTTTGACCATTTAAAATTTAAGTTACAAAAAATTACAAAATTACAAAAGAATTACCATATTGTTTTAAAAAGAGCACAGGAAGAAGAACAGACTTCATCCATTATCTCATTTTGAAGAAAAAATCGTTTAATAATTGTATCATTCTTAGCACAGTGTTTGATACAAAGTAAAATTACAACATAATTTCTAGAGAGCAATATTGATGTTTAGGGCCACTTATCCTGGAGTCAGAAATAAAATTCCACATTCTTGCTTCACCTCTCACCAGCTGTGCAACTTTGTTAAGTTTCTTCAACGTTCTAAGATTTAGTTCTCTCATCTGAGCTAATTATAAGGTTAATCTAGTGCCTGGAACAAGGCAGATGCGCAATAACAGTTACCTATTAATAATAACATTTTTAAAGGGAGAATAAGGAGAAAGAGAAATCTATTTTACATGGAAGAATCATCTAAAAAAAGAGGGTAAAATGTATGGTGGAAAACTTGCATTAATGAATTGTCTGTCTTCTAAGCTCCTTAACACATTCTAAAAGCTAGACTTGGAGAGTGAATGAATGAATGAATAAAATGTTTTAAAAATGATTTTACTGAATTTCTGGAAATAAATTAAGCCAAATAATCACTAATTGTAAAGTATATGTTTCTTTTTTTTAAAGGTTTTCCAACGTTCATCTAGTAACATCTAGCTCATGTTAGTACTTGATAAATGGGAAATCAAAACAATGTGACAGAATTCATTCTTTTAGATATTGCAAAGAATCCAGAGCTGTGGAAAATATTCTCTGCTGTGTTTCTAATCATGTATATGGTCACAGTGATAGGAAACCTGCTCATCTGCTCATTGTGGTAACCATGATCACAAGTTGGAGTCTGAGATCACCTATGTATTTTTTCCTGACTTGCTTTTCCCTCATGGATGTCACCTACTCTTCTGTCATTGCCCCCAAGATGATTATGGACTCCGTCTTTCAGAGCACTACCATCTCCCTGGATGGGTGCATGACCCAGCTCTTTGCAGAACATTTCTTTGGTAATGTAGGGATTATCCTTCTCACTGTTATGGCCTATGACCACTACATGGCCATATGTAAGCCCCTGTACTAACAGACCATCATTGAGTCCTCAGATATGCTGCCTGCTTCTGGGGGCAGCCTGGGTGGGGGGAACTATGCATGCAATGATACAGCTACTGCTTATGTAACAAATACCCTTCTGTGGCCCCAGCATCATTGATCACTTTATATGTGATTTGTTTCCATTGTTGAAACTGGCCTGCATGGACACCTACATCCTGGGCCTCTTTGTTATCCTCAACAGTGGAGTAATGTGTGTAACCATCTTCTTTATGCTCATTGCCTCCTACGTGGTCATCCTCTGCTCCCTGAGGCCTTGAAGCTCTGAAGGACAGTGCAAAGCCCTCTCTACCTGTGGCTCCCACCTCATGGTGGATGTCTTGTTCTTTGTGCCATGTATCTTCTTCTGTGGCCACTTACCCCATAAACAAGGCAATGTTGGTACTCTTCACCATTGTAGAACCCATGTTACATCCCTTAATCTACACTCTGAAGAATGCAGAGGTGAAAAATGAGGAAACTTTGGATGAAATAAGAGGCTTTGTTTGGTAAGTAACTGTCTTGTATTCCCCTTAAAGATAATTTATTCTGTCAGAAATGTGGGGGAAGTAAAACTGTCCATTCTCTGCTACCAGCCAGGGTGATCTTTTGAAAATACCAATCTGATTTATGATTTAAGTTATTTACAATTGAAGGATTATAATACTCTCCTGCTTTATACCCTTCCTTGGCTCCCCATTGCCTTTAGTAACTCCTTGCTTTGTCTTGTATTTCCCTCATGAATCTGATTACTGCTTCTACCTCTCCAATCACATCTTGAGATTTTTAACCTCTCTTTCACTATGCCCCAGACATGTTCTTATTTCACCTGTCCTGAGAACTAACCAAACCCTCTCTTACCTCAGTGCCTTTGTGTCTCCTCATCTCTCTGCCTGAGTTGACTTTGGTTGCTTTATGTCTTTCTCTCTAGACTGGAAGTCTGTGAGGGAAAGATTTTTGTGTTATTTATGCTTGAAACCTATTAGGTGTCCATTGAATGATTATAGAATTCTATAACAGGTAACATTTCAAGCTGAATTTGAATGTTGTTGAGATTTCCTCATTAAAAATGATCAAATGTATTAATCAATAAGATTAATAATAATGACAATAATAATTGACCAATATGATCAGAAGGAAGCCTTGATATGATGCGTATTCTGGACAGAGAAAATACACAGGAAAATTCTGCAGTAACTGCCATGATATTTTCAAAGAATTATTAAAGATCAGAATGGATGGAAAAAAATCATCTGGGAAGAGTGGCAAGATTGGGTCAAATCATGTAGAGTTGATTTATCTAAGTCCTGGCCTACGTGAAGCCCCAAAGAGCACAGATTTTGTTACTATCTTTTCAAAATCACTCAAAGTCAAAAACTTTTTCAATGGCTGAGATGGACTTTAACTTTTTTGGTATAGAGCTGTAGCATTCTGTGAGAACTTTGTATTTTCCCTATAGCTTTCAAATTTAGAATAAACTTTTCCTTATATTCTTAAAATATTTCAGAACAAATTACTCATGTTAACCGTAAATTTAAGAAATTTTTCCCCATTTTCCTCAACATGTTAGAAAAATCTTATAATAATGTGATTAGCTAGATCTTTGCAAAAGTGTTAGGTTGATGTTTATTTCATAATAATCACATAATGTAAATCCTGGGAGGGATCTTAGAGCAAGGCCTTAACTTTAAATATGTTTAATGTGTGAGATTTAATAACTTGACCATGGTCAATGAACAAAAAACATATAATGCTAAAGTTGGTTTTATGCTTCCTATTATATAGTTGAGTTTTTCTGACTGTTATCCTATAATTTGGGATCAACTACCAGTTAGCTCACACCTTTCCTGGAAGTGACTAAAATTGGTTCATATTGAATGAGGTAACTGTCTTTTTCATTAAATACTTTTTAGTAGGTAAGGCCTGGAAATTTTTATACCTTTTGGGTTTTTTTCTTTTTTTTTTTTCAGGTACCAGGGCTGGGGATTGAACTACCGACCTTGTATGTGGGAAGACTGCACTCAACCACTGAGCCACATTAGCTTTCATGACTTGGTATTTTCATGCTTGTTGTTTGTTTTTTGTTTTATACAGGAGGCACCAGAGACCAAACCTGGGACATCCCATGTGGGAAGCAGGCGCTCAACCACTTGAGCCACATCCGTTCCTTATACTTTGAGTTTTGATACAATCTTTGGTTACTGATTTCTGTTACCAGAATTTTCTGTTAATAAATTCTGTTAATGATATTGAAATATATAAATATATATGTATATATAATATTTCAAGATGACAAAATGGGATTTGATAAAATTTTATTTGAATTATGATTCCAATAAACTGAAAGTAAAATTGAAATCATTTAACTTGATAAAAGGATATTGTTAGGAATTGAATAATATCTCCTTGGCCTGTGGGTGTGAAGCCACTTGTACATAGGACCTTTGAAGAAGTTAAAGTGTGCTCAAACTGCAAGAGTGTGGACCTTAATCCAACATGATTAAAGTTCTTATAAGCAAAGGAAATTGGACACAGACAGAGAAACTAGAGGAATCAGCCAGAATCTTTAAGTCAACAAGCATGGAAAAGAAAGAAGATGTCACCATGCTCATTGCCATGTGCTGGAAAAGCCAAGGAACACCAAAGATCATTTGTCAGTCAGAAGGAGGTAGCAGGCCTTCTAACCTCTGAAACTGAGCCAAAAATTCCTGTTGTTAAGCCAATCCATTGTATGGTATTTCTTTAGCATCTGGAAAATGAAAACAGTTATTTTACAGAGTCAGAAAATGTCAAACAACTGTTAAAGAACCACTAAAGTCAGGGACATGAAAAAGGTCACCTTCTGTAATTGCTATTATTATATATTGTACTGAGTATCCTATTGATGTTTTCTCAACCTAAAATACATAGAAACAAGGCAGATAAAACAAATGAGTGAAGACATTTAAGGGGTAGTGGGAAAATGACATCTGGAAAGGGAGCAAAGTGCTTTCCATAAGCATCTGCCACTACTCAGCTTTATCCGCTGTTGCCTTATGAAAATGTATGTCCAAATTTACCCCACAAGAAGATTTTGAAGAGGAGACAGGCATCCATATTTTTATGTGAATTTTATTGCTTTGAAATTATTGATAGCTGTGATAGTTTGGAGCTGGGTGGATCCCAGAAAATCATGTCCTTTGGGATAATTCATCCCTGTAGGTGTGGAACACTTTTAATTGGATTAC
>JAQZBX010089808.1:0-12605 GCA_029593785.1 Cabassous unicinctus
TGTATAACCTCTGCTAAAGATGGTAAAGTGCTACACAAATGAACTGCAACCTATTGAAAAATGCTCAGGTTTTATAAACTTAAAAAGTGTTATAAAAAGTCTGATTTGTTTTTACATTTGAGGCTCTGAACATACTTTTCTTTGAGGCAATGACAAAACAGTCCTAAAATCTGACCTGACAATATAAGATAGCATCAATGCAAAAGGCAAAAGAGATGCAAAATTTTTGAGTTTTTTGTTATTCTGGTAATAAGCCAGAGCAAGATATGGTAAGAAGACGCCAAAACTCGTCCTGTTAAAAACAAACATTTCTGGTGGCAATCTGAAAAAAAACAACCCACAAAATTTAAAACTCAATTCTAGTAGTTAGTTTCCCCCCTCTAAAACGCAAAGGTACCCTTGGCATGCACACACACACTTCCACACATGTATATCAATTCAGGTCTTACAAATTCCAGAAGTGCACCAGGGTTTTCACTTCAGACTTGAAAAGGGTCCTCTCTGGAAAATGCAGACAACTTTGCATTACAGCTTGTAGAGAGAGCTTCCTGACTACAGGGCTCCTTGATGTAAGTAAGTAAAAAAGGTTATTGAACACTCTTCCCCAAAGAAAATGAAACATACGTCACATTATTTCATTGGGATGGTTTCTTCAGGTTCCCTGTAGTCTTTAAGGACTCCGGATGAGACCAGTTACCTGACTGCACTCACCGTGCAGGACAATGATCAGGAGGTTGAATGTACTGGTATTCTTAAGTTCACGTATTTTAATTAAAGTATCTCATAATCCATACTCATACTTCAAAGTAAAGTTAAACTGGAAAAACTATAAAGGACTGTTTTGACAGAAGAACAGGTTATTTTAACAGAGATAGTTCCTCCTCCCACATCTTAAAAGTTTTCAAATGAATATTAAGCAGTGCTCAAAAAAATGCCACTCACTGTACTGTGGAGCACACTGGCTTAAAAGCAGTTTTTAGGTAATGGTTTTTAACTTTTCTTGGCTTTGCTGAAATATTTTAGCAATGCTCATGATGCACGGCAATCATCTCACTTTTACTGTGTGAAATGAGAATCTTTAAGCTCGTTGGGATAACTATGCTGACCATATTCCCATGGCATCTTTTAAAGAGTTAAATAGGAGAGAAAAGGCATGTGAAATGCTTTCCAACAGGAGTAAACCTGGGACATGCTATCATGGTGAGCCCACTGCAGAGGCCAAGTTACAGGCCTCTGACAAGTGAGGGTCCATAAGGCCTCTGTTGTTTTTTTTTTTAAGATTTATTTTTCTATCCTGGTGCCCCCTTTGTTGTTTTGCACTCGTCTGCTCTGTGTGTTCTTCTGTGCCTTCTTGTCTTCTCTTTAGGTGGCACTGGGAACTGATCCTGGGACCTTCCAGAGTGGAGAGAGGCGCTCAATCTCTTGTGCCACCTCAGCTCCCTGGTCTGCTGCATCTCCTATTGTCTCTCTTCTGTGTCTCTTTTTGTTGCGTCATCTTGCTGCACCAGCACTCCTGCGTGGGCCAGCACTCTGCGTGGGCCAGCACTCTGCTCGGGCCAGCTCGCTTTTCACCAGGAATTGAACCCCGGACCTCCTATATGGTAGACGGGAGCCCAATCGCTTGGGCCACATCTGCTTCCCTCCATATGGCCTCTTGCCTCACCATCTAATCAACTGTTAACTCTGCAACAGGTAAGTAGAACACTATCACACAATTTGCCACACTGCAATCAGGATTTTTATAATAATTTAATTTGGAGCACTAAAAAAATCCCCTGATTTAAAGCACACAGCATAGCAAGCATACCTTATAAATTTTCGTTGACTGTTTCTTTTTTAAAAAATTGTAGTCATGCACATACATCTATGAGATAAAACATGTGAAAACCTAATTGACAGAAATCAAGAGAATGGTAAATCATGTTACAATGAGTATTTGGAGCCGCACTGTCAAATATGGTAATGTCTAATCATATGTGGCTATTTAAAATGAAATTAAATAAAATGAAAATTCAGTTCTTCTGTCACACTAACTACATTTCATTCAATAGCCACATGTGGCAAGTAGTTACTGTATTTAACAGCACAGGTACAGAACATATCCATCATCCCAGAAAGTTCTATTGGATAATGCTAAGATAGAGGAAATATAAAAAGGAAGTCCAGAAGAAAAATGTTGGTATCCAACATTTTTCCATCACTATATAGTACCAAAAGTTACTTTTTGGAGGCTTATACTAAACATTTTGAAACCATGGATGAAAACTGGTTTAAATGTCAAAATTCACGTACTGATTAATTCTCCACTGATATTACAACTTGCCAGCATAATTCTGTGACAGAGCTTTATTTCTCTATCTTATTTTGTAATTCAAACCGATCTGATGACGTATAACTAAAGATGAAATTGCTTAGGCTCCCAGCCTTCAAATTTCATGTGCTTATTTGGGAAACCACTAATTTAACCCCAAGGTAACAATTCTTTTCTTCTTTCCTTCTCATTCTCTTTCCATGATAGTTTCCTGATGTCAAAAGTCCAGCATCTTTATTAAGCCCAGGACTGCAAGTAACCAGATTTGACTCTCACCAGGTTTCCTACTATTTGCAAGTAGCAGCAATACATATATTGAGATAACACCCAACAGTATAGAAACATCTTACGTTGGAAGAAGATGCATTCCTACAAAAAGCTTCTGTCAGAAATTCTAAGATAAGAGTGATGTAGGAACCACCCTCCATCCCACCCCCGTGCATCTTGAACATCAATCAGATGGGGGAGGGGTGGTTCACATAACACTTTAAAAGATTAACTTAAATGCAAAATGCACCTGAAAACCTGGAAGAACTGGGACATGAGAGAAAGGAAGAAGCCAATATGCACACAAGCCTGAAAGGACAGGGTGTCTGCCAGGCCAGTTTGGATGGGGTGGGCTGGGTAGGTCCCACTCTGTGTCCGAGAAGAACCTGATGACAGAGGGACATCTTCCCTAGGGCCGGCAGGCAGGCCTTGGCCCCTCCCAGAGTGCGATACCCTCAAAGGGAAGATGACGCTGCAGACTTCGGGGAGTTTGCCTGGTGTAAGCACTCCCCCTCATGCCTGAATTGACAAGTGGGAATGGTGACTGTCAGATTTTAACCCTTGGGGTGAGAGGGCAAAAGAAAAGGCCCTGAGCAGCTCGAGTACTGCGGGCTGTGTGAGGCAGGGTCACCACTGGGAGGAGGCTGGGTACTGTGGAGGGAGCCCAGAGGCGACAGAGATTAACATTAAAGACAAATTAAACCAGTTTCCTAATTTTGCTGGGCTTGGAACCTTTTCAACTACTAATTGACAAGGAAGAGCAATGATATAGACATAAAGTGGCAGTGATGTTGGCTTGCATGATTTAAGAAAATGTCTTACTGTTTTGTTTTTTCTTTTTACACATCTGACTTAATTATCAAAGAACTGTATCGCCAGAGGATATCTTATTTTGAACAACAAATTCCGGGAAGTTTTTCAACAGCTAGAAAAGATAATGGGAGAAAGATGCAACATAGGATGTCAGAAGCAAACCTATGATAAAGCTAAAAAGGATCAAAATATTTTTCAATATTTTGAAATAAATTTTTTGCCACAGTACAAGAAAATGTTGGAAAGAGAGAGGCAGAAAAACATTGAGAAGAAAAGAGACATTCTGATTTTGCCAAAATCACCTATGCTAAATACAGGTAATGGCAAGATGAGCCATCTAGCTATGGGATAAGTAACATAGTCTTTATTTTATTTATTTATTTATTTTTTTAAAGATTTATTTATTTTATTTATTTATCCCCCCCTTGCTGCTTGTGCTGCTGTGTCCATTCGCTGAGTGTCTTCTTTGTGTCTTCTTATCTCCCCCTTGCTGTGAGGTCTTGCCGCATCAGCCCTCGGTGCCGTGCAAGCCGGCCTGCCCTCACAAGGACGGGAAGCGATCCCGGGGCCTCTCATATGGTAAACGGGTGCTCTATCCATTTCGCCACACCCGCTTCCTGCCGTGAGGTTGCTGCATCAGCCCACCGCACCACTCAGGCCGGCGTGCCCTCACAAGGAGGCCTCGGGATGCGAACCCGGGCCTCACATATGGTAAACGGGGGCTCTACCACTGAGCCACACCCGTTTCCCAGTAACATAGTCTTTAAATGCCCATAATTAACAAATGTGGAAAATGGCATTAAAGTACTGCTGCATTTGTCCAGGAGGTGTCTAAAATTTGACAGTGTCTGGTTAACAATCAAACAGTGAGGTTTTTCTACCTTTAGGAGTGGCACTTGCTAATTTTAAAAGTTAGGGCGAAGCAAATCCACCTACAGGGATATTTAAAATAGAAAGTAAGGGAATAGATGGAATTGGGTAGAAAAATTTAGACATTCAGCATCCAAGGGAGCCAAAAGCTAATGAATGTATCTCAATGGCCTTTGCTAATTGCGGTGGAATGGCCTGCGGAAAGGGCATGGGAGCTAGCAGGCAGAGTGGCATGGCTTCTGGGCCAAGCACATTATCTGATGAGGGAATGAGACGTGCCTAGGGGACCATCTGCATGATGGGGATGAGAACTTGCTCTTCCTGCCTCACAGAGATGCTATATGCATGGGTAGTGCCTGCTGGCAGGACCACAACATGGCCATTCGGGACAAGGAACATGTGCAGACACAGGAAATGGGCTAACAAGAGAAGTGGCCTCAAGAGGGGACAGAGAGAGAATGAGCACACTGTGGACGCAGCTGGAGGGCACAGCAGAGAAGAAAAACCTGGAATGCAACCAAGATGGGAACAGAAATGTGGGCATTAGATTAGTTTATTAAGAATTTTGTCCTCCACATGAATGAAAAAGAGGAAAAGGGAAAGAAAAAAGAAAATTGAGTTTCATGTCTGAAGGAAGCAGCACTCCTTCTGCAATGAAGAATCCCAGAGATCACCTGTTTTATAAGGGATCGCAACAGCAGCTCAACAAAGAACTACATGCTAGTGACCTTGATTTCTAAAAACTGCCACCTTGTGTCCATATATTCTTCTCACTTAATCCTCACAAAAACTCCGTGCCATAAGCAGGGTAGATATTAGTATTACCATTTTACAGATGAGGACAACAAGGCTCAGAAAGTTGAAGTGATTTTGCCTAAACCACAGGGTAAGGGGCAGAGTCAAAATTCATCAATGCCCCACGTATATTATAGGTGTTAAACCTCCATGTTCTAGAATACTGAGTTCTAGTCACCTAGAAAATAATATAACTGTCTGAGAAAGGTGACATTTCTTGAGAAATTCCAAGAAGAGAAAGGTTTGTACAGTATTTCCTCAGGTGGAAATGACCACGCAAACAATCTCCCTCTGGGTTTTAGCCAGGCAAAATGAAGCACGTGCTCATTAAAGAGCCCTTGCAGCAACCCCACCCAAAGTGAAGCACTGGATTCCCTATGCCTGCCAGTTAAACCCAACCAACCAACCAACCAACCAACTGGAAGGTGTTGCTTCTTCAATGAAGTGATTTCAGATCTTTCTCTTCCTTAAAGGTGGGGTCCTCATGCTTTCTTTCACATGGACATGAGCCTTACCTCAACAAAGAAACTGGATTTTGGAGAAGGCACCAGAAGAAAAGGAAGCAGAGCTGCTAGCAAAAGTCCACAGTAACATTACTAAGCAGTTCAAGGGAATTCTAAGGCTTTAATTCTTCAAGAATGAAACAGTGGCTCTTGGACTTGGGAAAGACATGCTGAGATTTGGTTAGGCTTCAAGTGACATAAGTAGTTAAGTAAAATCAAGAAAGGAGAAGGCCAAACAAAAATTACAGCCCTACAGACAGACATCTTAGAGTATTTCATAAACCTTAGAATAAAATTATCTGAGGCGCTTAATAAAAATGGAGATTCTCTGGCCCTACTCCCAGAGATTCTATATCAAGTGTGGGTTGGGACCTGGAATATGCATTATTAATAAACTCTCTGGACAATTCTGATCCAAACAGTCGATGAACCCCAGTCTAAAAAACAGTCTTGGTGCCTTCAAGGCCAGTTTATTAGAAGGGTTCATCACAGAGCCAATTGAAGAGTAAAAAAACAGAGAAAGGAAGTTGGCAAAGTGCTGCAAATGCACACCCAGAGCCACAGCTGGTATATACATTTGGTGTATTAATGATTTGACAAAAGAACCATATCTCAATATGTATGTGGCACGATGGAACTATTGAAGAGGAAAAGTGCTTCTGGGTCTGAGGTGGGGTTTTCAATTTCATGTGAGAGAGGGAGCATGATCAGCACAACAAAATCACATTTTCAAAGAGTGAGCAGAAGGTAGCTCTGATACAGGGGGAAGAGCTTGGGCTCAAAGTATGAGCTCAGAGTATACAGGGGGAAGAGCTTGGGCTCAAAGTATGTGAGAGTCACTTTACTTTTCTCTAGCTTCCACTTTTTCAACTCTAAACGGAGGCTACGACCTACCTCAAGGGACGGCGGTCAAGAGGACATGATCATAATATATTTTAATAAAGCGCTCTATAAAATACAGCACATCAAACAAGCAAAAACCAATGATAAGAAGCTGGAGGCTACTAACTTTCTTAAATACTGATTGTAAGAATTCTATAAGCATCTTGCTGAAAAGTTGGCAAGAATGGTAAAGTGTCACAAAGTACAGTTGCATTCCAGGAAGGTGGGAAACAGCTGACTGGTGAAATCAGGAGAACTCAGAACATTCCAGAGGAATGTGGGAAACATCCCTTTCACAAATGGTGGCAAAGGGTAAGTAGGAGAGAAAGCTCAGAAGGCATTTCATGCAAATTACCCCTAGCAGAGTGGAGGTTCAATGAAGATGGACTAAAAAATCACAATGAGAGCCTAGGAATTTCTTCCTCAACTGCCTGCAGGGAGGTGACCTGGGACTTGTACTCCCTAAACACAGTGATCTTCTATTAGGAACTCAGAAGAGGTTTTGGGTGGCTTTTTCAGAGAGGGCAGAGTCAGGAAATGAACAGTGACCTGCTATTTTTGAACAAAGAAGAATATGTGTCCTATAAACTTGTCTGTTTCTGAAGGGGCTTTGTGTTGAGGAAGGGACGCTCATTTTCCCGTGAAGCTCATTTTGAAAAATATCCATCTTGTCTCAGTTCAATGAGGAGACAAAGACACAGACCCAAATGGATGAGCAAACGCCCACAGAGGCTAGATGTGGTGGCAGCAGGAACCAACCTGGCTAAGGAATGGGGAAGGAGTCAGTTCTGGTTTGAGAGATTGGTGGGAAACCTCAGAAAGGAAACAGGTCACCTAGAATTACTGATGGTCCCCTGTATTCCCCAGATTAATCTTTTTTTTGGGGGGGTGGGGTGGGGGAGCCTCAAAAGTTTTACTTTGCTTTTATATATGGTCCTTTAAAAGGAAAAAAGTTGAAAGGTTATTTGCCATGTCAGGTCAAGAAAAAGCTTTTAAGCATTCAGAACAAAACTTTTTCTTTACTATCCTACCACTAAACGTGTCAGAAAAGCTGCTGGGTGGATGCTGACAAGTCATAAAAGAAGATCCTATTACCACCTTTTAGTTCCATGATGTGTATGATGACATTTGTGACTAGCATGTCATGGGGTAGAGAATTAAAATAACAAGTAACGATAGGGGGTCCTTTAGGGCCTCTTAAAAAGGTATCTAGGATATACCTCAGTTCAGCATGTACAATTACAGAAAAACAAGGGACTGAGCATAGAAAAGATGAGTAGGCCAAAGAGGGTGGAGACCGAGTCCAAATCCAAATAATGTTATGAAATGGAGAATTGTTGTTGTCCACGTTAGAGGAGAATATGATGCAAAAAGAAACTGAGAAATGAAAGCACAGTAGAATGAAAAGAATTTGAACATTACTATGAGAAAATGAGATGTATTCTATTAAACAGTTCTTTCTGAAGTCAATCTCCTTATGCATTAGTCAGGTGGTTCTTGCCATTAAAATAAGCAGTGTCTGCTTCCCTAATTTGTTAAGCTGCCTTTTGTTTGTTGGATATAAGGAAAATATATTTTTAAGATGCCTCAGGAACTAGAAGAATGGAATTTTAGTAGAGTAGCACATATAATGTTGTACAGAACAAACTGAATTATAGCTATGATGAGCCTCAAGGTAGGGAAAATACCATTTGGCCAAGAGAAGGGGCTGAGGAGTAGGTGACAAACAGCCGACTAGCCGCTGAAACATCACAGCAACAGGCTTTTCAGTTAGCTGTCAAAGACAGAGCAGGGGTAAAGAGGGAAGCTACTGCTATAAACAAAACAATTAATAAGGAGTTCTGTTCAAAGAAAAGAGGAATGGGGAGGAAAGATTTGTGACCCAGAAACAGCAGAAACATTGAACCCTATTTAAGTGAGAAAGGAGAAAGTGAACTAATTAACAGGGTGTACGACACATTATGTAAAAAAGGGATAAAGAGGTGACAGAAAGAAGAAAAAAATTATAATACATTCTTAAAATGATAGCAGATATTTAGGTCAGTTTGGTTGTAGAGAAACAATTTTGAATCTGCAAATCTAATGACTGGAAAATTTAAAGCTCAAATATAATATTGTATGTAAAACCCATCTGTTAAATGTCAAGTCTATGCAGCTGTCAAGCAGTGTGGTTACTGAGGGCAATGGCCAGGTCCATGTATCTGTACCCACAGGAACAATTACAGTGGTACCTCGGTACTCGTCATTAATTGGTTCTGGGAGGTGCGATGAGTACCAAAAACAATGAGCACCAAACAAATTTTTCCCACAAGGAATAATGTAAATAAATTTAATGCGTTCTCAAATCAAAGACGATGCACATTTTTAAGGCAATATGTAAAAAGACAGGGCTGTATATCATTACTTCACATGAGAAATAAACCTAAAAATTAATAAATACTTAGACTAAATAAAATAAAAACTTCACTTTACCTGTACTGAGAAGAGTCCATGGCCTAATGGGATAGTGGGAGGAGAGTGGTGAGAAGAGGTTACATGGAGTGTTGCTTGGAAAGAGAGTCCCCCTCCAATAGAACATCGGACACTTGCACTTCAGGTGTTCTTTCTCTTTTCTGCTTTTTTTCAACTTGCACCACAGGCTCTGACACACTCTTTGTCACCTTGACTAAAATCTTTTCCACTGAGGACTGCTTCTGTCTTTTTTTCAGAATTCTTGTATGTGAAATTGTTTGGTCATTCAATAAATTCACACTTCTGCTTGTCAGAGCTTTGTCAGGATGGTACTTCTCCACAAAGTTTGGAACTTCTGCCCATTTTGCATACATTTCTTTTATCAAGGAACTGGGGCCATCCTCCCTTATCTCCTCACCTGAAGAAATCTCTTCAGCCACCTCTTGTTGCTGCTCCTTCTGTAGTTCCTGCAGCTCCTCAGTGCTGAGCTCCTCATGATGTTCCTCCACTAACTCCTCAACATCAGCAGCATGGACCTCCAGACTCATGGATTGTCCCAAAGATACAATATCCTGCTCAACTGTACCCTCTGCACCTGCAGGCTTGGGGTCAGCCTCAAACTCTTCGATGTCTCTGAGTCATAGCTTCTGGCCACAAATTCTTGTCTGTTAATGCCTTCTCCTCTTTTGTGATGTAGGTTCTACTTGGCATTTTCCCCAAAAAACTCTGGTTTCATCATAGTGAAAAACTTGGTAGGGAATAAAACTCTCAGCCTCAGTGTAGTCCTGAAATTCACTGATGAGTTCATCAGCAGCCTTTTTATTAGCACTCGCTGCATCGCCATGCCTCACGACGCTATGGATGCTGGTCCTCTTTTTTAAATTATCAAACCAGCCATAGCAGGCCTTAAAAACGTCAATACTCTCATCACTAGGTTCCGGTTTATTTTTCAAAAGATCGGCATGCAACACTTTCACTTTTTCACATATCATGGCTTCCGACACACTGTCATCGTTTACCCAAATTAAAAACAGCTTTTCAACTTCCTCGAGTGTTTGGGAACGCTGCTTTTTTATTGCTTTAAGTCCTTTCGCAACATGAGCCTCTTTTATCGCTTCTTTATTCTTAATGATGGTGGAGACTGTTGTTCTAGGCATACCGTATTCCTTAGCAAGATCAGTAACGTGGCTACCACTCTCATATTTACCTATTATTTCTTTTTTGTGCTCAATGGTGGTGAGAAGTAATTTTCTTTTCTGCTCAAGGCTGTCACTGCTCATTTTCTTAGGACCCATGAGGAGGAAAAAAAATGCAAAAATACACAAAATGACCACAGAAGCTAAGATAAGACCACAATGGGATGCGCACAAGGCAAGAGCTACCACGTGTCTAACGCACGACCCTTTGTTTTGGCTGGAAAGGATAGCAGGTCACGAGGCAACCAACACCAACAAGTTCTAGCTTGCACGTCGAGTACCAAACAAATGACGAGTACAGGGACAAAATTTTCATGTCAAAATGAGTCGAGTACCAAATTCAATGAGTTTCAAAGCAGGTGCGTACCCAGGTATGACTATAATAGTTTTTTTTGGCCAACCAACCTTAATGCTCTGCCCAGGAACTCTGGCAAATGTTCCTAAGAGAAATTTGGCCAATAAAATTGCTTGATTTGAATTAAAACAAAATAAAAAAACCTTTTTATTTTGAAATACGTTAAAAATTAAGGGACAGCTACAGAAATAATACAAATCTCATTCAGAGAACTCCAACATACCCCCCCCAGATATCCCGATCCATCAAGTTTTAACATTTTGCCATATTTGCCCTATCATTCTAGCTAGCTATTCATCATTTTTCTAGCTATTATCTGTGTGTATCTATCTGTCTATTTATCAATTCATCTTCTGAACACTTGAGTGTAGGTTATATAATCGTACTCCTTGAACACTTATTACTGCCATGGACATTTCCTAAGAACAAGGGTATGCACTTACGTAACCACCTTAAAGGCAAGTATCAAGTTCAAGCAATTTAACATTGATATAAAACTTAAGGTCTATATTCTAATATTTCATGTCCCAATAATGTCCCTTTGAGCCTTTTTTCCTCCCTTGTTAGATCCCATCCTGGATCACGTATTGCATTTAATTGTCATTGTCTCTTTATTTACTCTAGTTGTTACCCTCACCAGAGATCTTTATTTCTTCATGCAATTTCGAACTATTGTCTATTTGTCCTACCCTTTCAACCTGCAGAACTCTCTTTAGCACTTCTTGTAGGGCCAGTCTAGTGGTGACAAACTCTCTCAGTTTTTGTTTATCAGGGAATGTCTTAATCTCTTCCTCATTTCTGAAGGACAGTTTTGCTGCATATAGAATCCTTGGTTGGCAATTTTTTGCTCTCAGCAATTTAAATATGTCATCCCACTGCCTTCTTACCTTCATAGTTTCCAATAAGAAATCAATACTAAATTTTATTGAGGCTACCTTGTACAAGACACATTGCTTCTCTCTTGTGGCTTTCAGAATTCTCTTTATCTCTGCATTTGGCGGTCTAATTATAATATGCCATAGCATGGGTCTATTTGGGTTTATACCATTTGGAGTTCATTGAGCATCTTGGATGTGTATATTTATGTCTTTCATTAAATTTGGGACATTTTCAGCCATTATTCCCTTGAATATTCTTTTCACTCCCTTCTTTCTCCTCCTTTTGGGTCTCCCACAATGCACATATCTGTATGCTTGATGGTGTCTCACAGGTCCTCAAACTTTATTCCCTTTTCTTCATTCTTTCTGCTCCTTAGAATGAATTATTTCAATTTTCTTATCTTCAAGTTCAATGATTGTTTTTTCTGCCAGCCCCAATCTACTGTTGAACCGTTCTAAGGAGTTTTTAATTTCTGTTACTGTGGTTGCCTGTTTGGTTTTCATAATTTCCATCTCTCTATTAATATTCTGTTTGTGGTCATCCATTATTTTTAGGATTTTCTTTAGTTCTTTGATCATGTTTTCCTTTAGCTCTTTGAGTACATTTAGGACCAATTTTTAAAAGTCTTTGTCTTGTATGTGTCAGGCCTGGTTGTCCTTGTTGATGGTTTTTAATGCTTTAATATTCTTTTTCTAGGCGATTGCTTCTGTTTCTTTGTATGCTTTGAAACCTTTTATTGAAACCTGGACATTCTGAAATTTTGATGTATTATTGCAGAAATTTAGACTCTGCAGTATCTGTTTCTTAACCTTGTATGTAGCTAGTGTTATAACAGAGCTTTCCTTGAATGCCAGGAACTAACAACAAGTAAAAAGAATGAGAAAACACCTTTCACAGTCTTTACAGGCTGACCTGTGGAAGTGCTCTCTTTCAGGGCTTATCCATTCAATGGTTTATATGAGAATAGCTCCAGACCAAAGTGTAGGGGCTTTTCTGTGCATGTGTCTTGTCTGGGGCATACGCATGTGGCCCTAGGAATACCCCTGTTTACATGGATACAAATGTCTCCTCTTTCCTAGAAACCATTTCCTCACAGTCCTGGGCACTGCACTGTATGTCCTTCAGCTAGTAATCCCTTGCCCCCAGGTAGCACAACTCGGTACTGGGGATTGAACCTGGGACCTCGTACATGTGAAGTGCACACTCAACCACTGAGCTACACCCACTCTACAAGCACAACTTTTGACTGCTCTCCCACAGCGTTCTTTTTTTTTTTTTTTTTT
>JAQZBX010089809.1:0-12587 GCA_029593785.1 Cabassous unicinctus
AAAAAAAAAAAAGAAAGAAAAAATCCAGCAGGGGCTCAGGGATTTAACTGACAACACAAAACCCTCAAACATATGCATTATGGGCATCACAGAAAGAGAAGAGAAGGGAAAGGGAACAGAATGACTGTTGAAGGAAATAATGCATCAAAACTTCCCAAACCTATTGAGAGAGATGCTTGTGCACATCCAGGAAGCACAGCGCATGCACCCCAAACAGTAAAAATCCCAACAGGCTAACTCCAAGACATATACTTGTCAAAATGTCCAATACTCAAGACAAAGAGAAAATACTCAAGGCAGCAAGGGAAAAGAGAGCCATCACATACAAGGGAAACACAAGAAGATTAAATGCTGATTTCTCATCTGAAACCATGGAGGCAAGAAGATAGTGGTATGACATAGTCAAAGTACTAAAAGAGGAAAACTTCCAGCCATGAATTCTCTATCCAACAAAACTGGCATTCAAAAATGATGGAGACTTCAAAATATTCACAGATAATAAGAAATTAAGAGAGTATGTCAATAAGAAACATGCACTTCAAGAAATACTAAAGGAAGTTCGACAAGCTGAAAGGAAAAAACAAGAGAGAGAGAGAATTGGAGAAGAGTTTAAAAACAACTAAAAAAACAAAAAGACAAACAAAACAATATATGACATACATTAACCCAAAGAAAATATGTCTGAAGTAAGAAATTGATTGCGAGCAATAACACTGAAAGTTAATGGATAAATTCACCACTCAAGAGACACAGATTGGCAGAATGGATAAAGAAATAATATCCGTCTATATGCTGGCTACAAGAATCCCACCTTCGACCCAGGGATTCAAGGATGCTGAAGGTGAATGCCTGGAAAACAATTTTACAAGCTAACAATAGCCAAAAAAGGGAAGGAGTATCTATTTTAATATCAGACAAAATAGACTGTAAATGCAAAACTATTGTAAGAGAGAAAGATGGACACTAAATATTAGTAAAAGGGGTAATCTCTCAAGAAGAGAGAACAATCATAAACATTTATGCACCTAATCGGGGAGCCTCAAAGCACATGAGGCAAACTCTGGATAAACTAAGTGGAGAAATAAACGCCTCTATAATTATAGCAGGGGACTTTAATACACCATTATCATCATTAGACAGAACATTGAGACAGAAAATCAGTAAAGAAACAAAGGCTCTCAACAATACATTAGAGGATTTGGACTTAACAGACATATACAGAACACTTCACCCAAATACAGCAGGATTTACATTCTTCTCGAGTGCACATGGATCATACTCCAAGATAGACCACATACTAGGCCACAGAACAACTCTCAAAGAATTCAGAAAGATTGAGATTATATAAAGTAATTTCTCTGACCACAATGGAATGAAATTGGAAATCACTAAGGGCCAGAGAAACAGGTTAGGCACAAAGATATGGAAGTTAAACAACATACTCTGAGACAAACAGTGGGTCCAGGAGGAAATCTCAAAAGAAATCAGGAACTACCTTGAAACTAATGAAAATGACAACACAACATATCAAAACCTATGAGATGTAGTGAAAGCTGTCCTGAGAGAGAAGTTCATAGCCATAAATACATATATTATAAAAAAGAAAGAGCTAAAATTGAAGACCTAACTGCACACTTGGAGGAATTGGAAAAACAACAACAAACTAAACCTAATGGAAGTAGAAAGAAGGAAATAACAGAGATTAGAGCACAACTAAATGAAATAGAGAATAAGAAAGCACTAGAAAAAATAAACAAAATCAAAAGCTGGTTCTTTGAGAAGATCACTAAAATTGACAAACCCTTAGCTAGACTAACAAAGAAAAAGAGAGAACAGATGCAAATGCACAAAATAAGGAATGAGCAAGGGGATATCACTACTGACCCCACAGAAATAAAGAGTATCATAAGAGGATACTTTGAAATATTATATGCCAACAAGAATGATAATTTAGAGGAAATGGAAAAGTTTCTAGAAACTCACAAACAGCCTACATTGACGAAAGAAGAAACTGATGAACTCAACAGTCCAATTACAAGTAAAGAGATAGAATCAGTCATGAAAAACCTCCCTACTAAGAAGAGCCCAGGACTAGATGGCTTCACAGCTGAATTCTACCAAACATTCCAGAAAGAGCTAACACCAATTTTGCTTAAGCTCTTCCAAAAAAATAGAAGTAGAAAGAATATTGCCTAACTCATTCTATGATGCTAAATTACCCTAATACCAAAACCAAACAAAGATTCCACAAGAAAGGAAAATTACAGACCAATTTCTCTAATGGACCTAGATGCTAAAATCATCAAAAAAATTCTTGCTAATCACATTCATCAAAATCTCAAAAGGATTATCCACCATAATCAAGTGGGTTTCAGCCTGGGTATGCAAGGATGGTTCAACATAAGAAAATCAATCATTGTAATATACCACATAAACAGATTGAAAGAAAAAAATCACATGATCATCTCTATAGATGAAGAAAAAGCATTTGACAAACTACAGTACTCTTTCCTGATTAAAACACGGCAAAAGATAGGAATAGAAGTAAACTTTCTGAAAATGATAAAGGGTATATAAGAAAAATCCAAAGCTAACATCATCTTCAATGGTGAAATTTTGAAAGTCTTCCCTCTGAGATCAGGAACAAGACAAGGATGGCCACTACCACCACTCCAATTTAACATTGTCTTAGAAGTACTTGCATGAGCACTGAGGCAAGAAGAGGATATAAAAGTCATCCAGATTGGAAAAGCAGAAGTAAAAATTTCATTATTTGCAGCTGACATGATCCTATAAGTAGAAGGCCCTGAGAAATCTACAAGAAAGCTTCAAGAACATATAAAGGAGTTGAGTAATGTTGCAGGCTATAATATCAATGCTCAAAAATCAGTAGCATTTCTGTACACCAATAATGAGCAATCTGAGGAGGAAATTAAAAAAATACCATTTACAATAGTAACTAAAAGAATCAAATACCTAGGAATAAATTTAACTAAAGATGTAAAGGACTTATATACAGAAAATTATACTACACTGTTAAAGGAAATCAAAGAAGACTTAAATAAATGGAAGAATATTCCCTGTTCATGGATGGGAAGACTAAACATCATCGAGAAGTCTATACTATCCAAACTAGTCTACAGATTTAATGCAATCCCAATAAAAATCAACACTGTATTTTTTAAGGAACTGGAAAAACTAACTACAAAATATATTTCGAAAGGTAAGAGGCCCTGAATTGCCAAAGACATATTGAAAAAGAAAAATGAAGTTGGAGGTATCACATTATCTGACTTTAAAACATACTACAAAGCTACAGTGATAAAAACTGCATGGTATTGGCACAAGGATAGACCTACTGACCAATGGAACCGAATTGAGAGTTCAGATATAGATCCTCGCATATATAGTCATCTGATATGCGGCAAGGCCACCAAGCCCACTCAGTTGGGTGAGAATGGCCTCTTTAACAAGTGGTGCTTGGAGAACCAGATATCCATATACAAAAGAATGAGAGAGGAATTCCATGTCACATCTTATACAAAAATCAACTCAAGATGGATCAAAGATTTAAATATAAGAGCCAAAACCATAAAGATCTTGGAAGATAATACAGGGAAGCATCTACAGGACCTTGTAATAGGAAATGGTTTCATGAACTTCACAGCCAAAGCACAAGCAGCAAGAGAAAAAATAGAGAAATGGGATCTCCTCAAAATTAAAAACTTCTGTACCTCAAATGATGTTATTAAGAAAATATAAAGGCAGCCTACCCAATGGGAGAAAATATTTGGCAACCATATATCTGATAGGAGCCTAATATCCTGCATATATAAAGACATCCCACACCTCAAAAATAAAAAGAAAAACAACCCATTTAAAAAATGAGCGAATGACCTGAAAAGACACTTCTCCAAGGAAGAAATACAAATGGCTAAAAAGCACATGAAAAAATGATCGACATCGCTAGATATTAGGGAAATGCAAATCAAAACTACAATGAGATACCATCTTACACCCATCAGAATGGCAGCTATTAAAAAAAATAGCAGACTATAAGTGTTGGAGAATATGTGGAAGAAGAGGAACCCTCATCCACTGCTGGTGGGATTTTGGAATGGTCCTGCCACTGTGGAGAACAGTTTGGCAATACCTCAGAAAACTAACAATAGATCTTCCATATGATCCAGCGATTCTACTGCTGGGTATATACCCAGAAGAATTGAAAGCAAAGACACGAACAGATATATGCACACCAATGTTCATAGCGGCATTGTTCACAATTGCCAAAAGTTGGAATCAGCCCCGGTGCCCATCAACAGATGAATGGATAAACAAAATGTGGTACATACATACAAAGGAATGTTACTCAATTGTAAGAAGGAATAAAGTGCTAACACACAGAAAAGCATGGATGAATCTTGAAGACCTTATGTTGAGTGGGGCCAGCCAGGCATTGAAGGATGAACATTATATGACCTCACTGAATTGAACTGAGGAAAGAAAGCAGTCTCTGAGAAACATTGTCTGAAAGATAGGTTAACAAGAGAGAGAAAGAGAAGAGTTGTGAGCCATCACCCATATGGTCATAATCTTTGGCAAAGTGATAGAGTATAGTTGCATATTGAAGGATAGGACAGGTGGGTAGTGATATTACTGGATTTGGTGGTGCAGGATTGACAGTTGGGTAGATTAAGAGGGGCAGGTTAGAATACCCAGGGCATGTAACTATGAATCTTGTCATCCAATGAGTCAAGACCGGGGATTGTCTTATGCCTCAGGGGGATGGGGAGAAAGGAACAGAAAAGATCAAACAGGGTATTTAGAGGTCATGGGAAATGTTTTCCATTACCTTACAGTAATGGACACAGGACATGGTAAATATCATCAAAAATTATTAAACTGTGCCATCTAAATTGTAAACTATACTGTAAACCATTGACAATGTTTAGGAGCTATGTTTCACTATCTGTATAACAGTTATAACATCCACACACACACAAAAAAGGTTTTAATATGGGGTGGGGAAGGGGGCGGGAAGTTGGGTATGTGGGAGTCTCCAGTATTCTGTGTGTGACTATGCTGTGACCTAAAACTTCTTTGAAAATTAAATGAAAATTTGGGAGACACTGGGGAAGGAGAGGGGGAAGGTGTCACGGTACACACTGGACATCCGATAATGTAGTGATAAAAGAAAAAATAATAATTTTTTTCCCATTTTTGAATGTCCCAATCCATTAATTATATTTTATCTTTAGTTTTTTTTTCTTCTGATATTCCATATATTTTATCTGTTGCATTTAAGCTTATCATTATTATTTCATTTTCCTATTAATTGTATTTGGTTATTATATAGGCTTCATCTTCAAGGAAGTTTTAGATCACAGAAGGGTTACAATGGGGGCTGCAGAGGATCATTGGTAAAGGGTGTCTGGGATAGGGGATTCATGGGAGGAATTTCATCTGAATATACATGAAAGATATATAAAATTGTTCAAATGATCAAGGGATGGGGCATGGTCATAGTGGGTAGACAATCACTCAATAAATGAGGAAATACTGAATTCCCAGCCTGGAGAGCTCCACCACATTCTCCAAGGGAGCAGGAACAGTCCCCTGAGTGCAGGAGCATTGTCTGGCAAAAGAGGATGGTCCACTGATGGGTTCTTGTTATTGATGACTAGACTTATGAGTCTTTGCTCTTGTAATTGAAACTTAGCCTAATGTTATGGGGTGCCTAAGGGTGCCACCTGAGAGCCTCCTTGTTGCTCAAATGTGGCCTCTCTCTAATCCAAATTCAGCATATGAATGCACTACCTTTCCCCCAACATGGGAAATGACTCCCGGAGATGAACCTCCCTTGCAACGAGGGATTAATACCAAGTGCCAACTGGCAACACGACTGGAAAAATACCTTGAATAAAAGGGGGAAAAGGTAAAGACAAATGAGTTCATGTAGTTAAGAGACTTCAAAGAGAGTCAGGAGGTCATCCCAGAGGTAACGCTTACGCACACCTCAGTAGGATCTCATAGAACACCAAGTGGATATCACCCCACACAGAGGGGCTCCTGAAGCTTCTGGAGACACCCAGGTCCTATATAAGGGGGGATAGTTCCAGTGATTTATGCCTTATCAGTGGTCTCTACTTTGGAATCTGTGCTCCCGAGAATGACAGAGTTGTACTAAATAAGTCCTCCCTGCACGTGGTCCATCAGTCCCTTCTATTCAACCTATATGTGATGGTGGAGTTTGTAGGTGTACTTCCAGAGACTGAAGCCTCTGGCCTGCCCATGTACCAGCTGTGCCTGGAATCTCGGTGGAGCTGCAACTTCTACTCTACAGCTCAATGGACCCACCCAGGTCACCTCTTGAGGAGATGATGATGGACAATTGCCATTCCAGGGAATGGAGAGATCCTGCAGCTGCAGGCAGGATAAGCCCATCCACTGTATCCATGGGATATAACCCCACTCTCACTTGGAGGTGGAGTGGACATCACCATCCCAGACCCCTGAGGATTGGAGGAAGAGCTATGGACTAGAGTGGACTTAATGGTATACTGTTGTAGACATGTTGTGATTGAAGCAACGGAAGAAATTATAACAGTGAGGTGGAGCCAGTGGCCAGTAGACGCTTTTGGGGCGGGGAAGGGAAGGCCGGTGGTAATACAGGGGCTTTTTGGGACTTGGGGGTTGTCCTGAGTGGCGTTGCAGTGACGGATGTAGGCGATTTTACATCAGCATATACCATGCAGAACTGTGTGGGAGAGAATGTGTTCTACAATGTGAACTGTGGTCTATACTTAGTGGGAAAGCCCAAGGATGTGTATATCCATTGCAAGTGATGTGTCACACTGATGAAAGATGTTTATGTGGGAGGTTATGGTAGGTGTGGGAGGCGGGGAACATAGGAATCCCTGTAATTTTTGTGTAACATTTATGTAATCTATGCATCTTTTAAATTATATATTAAAAAAAAAAGAAAAATGTAATCAATAGAAAGCAATATTTTTATATTTTGGACCAAAGTTGAATCTCAAGAAATCTGAGTCTGTTTATATTTTTGTCTTCTCCCCACTGAAGTCACAGTATTGCACATATGATGTATTCCATGGGATGTAAACTATTGAAAAACATCAGGAATGGCCAAAAACTTTACAGGAGCTTATTTTCTGAGTCACAAAAACTTAAACTGAAAACTCAAATGCACAAAGATATTCTCATTAATACCATGTTAATGCCTTTTCACTTTCCTTAAATATAACTTTAGTACCCTTCTATATCTTAAGAAACTCTATTAAGGAATTCAGAGAAAAACTGGAAATGGGGAGGATTTGAACTGTGAATAATACTTAATAATTTACAAAAATAAAATTTAATGAAACGAGTTGAATTTAGAAGTAAGAACAAATAGGAATTATAAGGGGGGAGCAAAAGGTAAGAGACAATCTATAGTTAAGGCAATAGAATATAATAAATGTTAATGATGTTTAAACTCTTAAAGGGCTTTTCACTGCACTGTTTTTCACTCAATATCATCCAGCAATTGTGTGGGGCATATGGTTTTGCGTTTCCTTGATTGTTTATTTCTTTGAAGCTTTGCTGTTGTTTCTCACTGAAAAAAAAAAAAAATTCTCAAATATTAACCCAAATAGTCTCTAAAGGTCCAAGGAATATGATAGCAGAATGAGATAAATTAAACTTAGCGAATCTATTTTGGGGCAAAGTATCTCTATGATTGACAATCATATATTTTCTGACAACCTAAAATTTAAGTAGTATCAATAGGTTGAATTGATTCAATTTTGTCCAAAGGATAAAAATACCCAGAAAGGCAAATGATTCTCTAAGCTAGTAAGTTGCAAAGCTCAGTAAGAGAAGACTTTTTGGACTCAAAGTTCATTTTATTAAAATGTGTTTTCTCCTGTAGATGATTCCATAGTTGGACTTTCTCATATGCACTGAAATGATACAATAGAATAATGCAGTGATTATGCTCATATAACTAAGACTGACACAGGATCTTACACAGCAGTGAATAATTAAAGCATTTTCCATTTCTACTTGAGAAACATGGTATGGAAATTTCTCTTTATTGTGATCATGAGGTTCATCCAGACCTTTGAAAGTGCCATAAATTTCTTCATATTGTAGCTGGCCATTTCACACACCTGTCTCTCAACTACCATAGCCCTTAGATTACTTTTTGAAGCTACTCTGGAATAAATGCAATATCCAACAATGATTACTTTATCCAAGTTTTGCACACCATGTCTTTAGTGACATCAATATCTTGGTTCTCCTCCTCAGGACTGCTGATGTCTATGCAGCAATATTTGAGACCTTATTTTACATAACAATCATGAGCAGGCAAAAATCTTAATTTGTTTTCTTGGATTAGATAGAGTCCATTTTGTATTCTGCAGCCAGATTATCTTGAGCCTAAGATTTCCATTCTTTGGGCCCAATTTAATTGATCGTTAGTGCTGTGATATGCAGCCATTGCTGTGACTTACCTGCATGGATATTTATATGATCAACCTATTGCTGGTGTCTAAAATGGGGTCATTTGCACAAGCTGTTTTATGATTCTAGTGACCACATATGTTACCATCTTGCATTCACTGAAAAACCACATGAACTCTTAAAACTTGAGAACTTTTTCCAGCCAAAAGTGATATGTCAGGAGAAGGCAGAAAGATTTGAAGCATGAGAATGACTTCAAACATTGTTACTGGTTTCAAGATGGAGAAGGGAAGAACATGAAGAATGTAAGTGATCTTTGGGAGATGAGTCTCCTGGTTGACAGTCGATAATGAAACAAGGACCTCAGCTCTACACTCACAAGGAACTAAACTCTGTCAACAAACTAGATGAGCTTGGCAGTGTATTCTCCCCCAAAACTTCCAGATAAGTCCCCAGGTAGGTTGACAACTTGATTTTCACCCTTTGAAAACATAAGCAGAGAACAGCTCAGCTCACTTAAAACATCGTGCTCCCTACATTACCTTCAATAGACTCACCATTCAGTCTTTTATTTGTACCCTAAGGAGTTTCATCATGGAATGGGAAAGATAAGTGGTATGAATTTAAAGCCATTTTATAAATGAATGGAGTTCTCTTTTTTAGCCAGGAGAGGGAGGTAGTTGGCCTCAGTTTGACATTATATTAAACTTGAATGTGTTTGTGTTCTATAAAAAACTTTAAAATTAAAGGGCAACATGGAAACCATTTTTTGCGTGATAAAAATATTTCTGCTTTTCAAAACAGATAAGACCTGATTTGTTCATATATGAAATGAGTTCTGAGGAGTAATCTGGATCATTATCTCACCTCTTTTCCCTCCCATCTTCTTAAACTTCATTTTTAAGTCTTTTATTCACCTTTCCTATAATTAATTGCACATCTATGGTTGAAAAGAATGTTGGTAGAAAAAGGAGTAGAAGAAAGTTGCAAATGGGCAAGAGATGGAGGGAAGGAAGTAGAGTGAGACAATCTTAAAATGATATTTAAGACTTTGTATCCAGTAATATATTCTGAATCAAAAATTGTGTTATTGTTTATTTTTATCATTTTAAATATTGCATTTGACTGCCTTTTCTGTTAGCAATTCTATTATTGTGGTCTTAACAAGAAAATGGGGAGAAGAAGGGAATACATTTGTTGAGGGATTAAAATGAGGCAAGAGAATGCCTTTGCTTTTTCAGTGACTTAAATGAAAAGTTTGACATAATGACAGACATCAGTATATATCATTGGGTTACAAGACTAGAGCCTGCCTATTCTTGATTATTACCTATTTGGAAAACTGCAGCATGTCCAGAATAGATGTGTGGATAAGGGTAGATTTGGTGGCCATAGTCCCACATGCCTTACACTTCTCAGCTTTCTTACAGTACTTCATCTTGTTTCTGTCCTCTTAGTATTTTCCTCTATTCTGTGTTTTATCTCTCTATTGATTGGTAGAGGTCAATTTAAGGGACCCATGTTGCTACAGAAAATCATGTTCCTGTTCACAAGGAGCTTGACACAGGCCCCAAACACTTACTTTGGGAGTACAGGGTGGGGGCTAAGCATTATAGTAAAGGAATCCTGAAATATTCAACTTTAATTAAACAGTCCTAAATATCTATTTTCAAAAATATAAGAAATTTATCTCCTTTGGAGCATGAGGTGTTAAGTTTTCATATGCAAGCTAGCTGTAGGATGAAGACCCTAAATATAACATGTGTATTCTACAAATTTGAGCTTTATCATTTTTTTTGAAAAAGTTTATACTTGAGAGGAATTTGAGAGATTTGCTTGAGAAAACTTCAGACCTTGAACTTCAAAATTATCTGAATTTTAGGGCTATAAGAATTAATCCTATATCCTTTTTCCAAATAATTAGCATCCTCATAACTGCAGAACACATGCTGATTTCACCTGAAACAGGAACCTCACAAATTTCTCAAAATCAAATGACAGCACTCCTAATTACCTCCAGACCAATAAACATGGGCAAATCTCAGCTTAATACAATTAAAGTTCCTAATTTGAGAAGTAATTGCCTACAAACCAAACACCTTTTTAAGACTCTGCTAATATGAATTGTGTGAACTGGTAGAACACTTTTGAAGGATGGATCTTAAGTATGTTAGAATAGGGCGATGGGTGGAATTTAATTCTAGGAATGGCAGGATTAATTCAATAAAACCATGGTATTCATTATTCTAGTAATGATATAGACAGCCATCCTTTTAGAACTTGGACAAGATAATGGTTGTTAAAAATGACACAAAGAATTTGAAACCTCCTGGGAGAAAGTAAGTTTGAGAAAAAGATAATTTGCCAGAGAACTGTGAACTAGAGGAAGGGGATTGCTCAGACATTTTAATGGTTATTTGATAAAACTTCTCACCTGTCACTGATACAAGGGGAATCAAAATACTATCATAATCCTCCAGTTAGAGGGTAGACTTATGAAGATCACATTTTGAATTGAGTTTTAGTTCAGGACTGCTTCAGAGTAGGTTTCGTGTGGCTGTTTATCTCCTGTGATTATTTCTACTTTATTACATATTTATTTGGAACAGATATACTTAGTACTTGGAAGAATCCATCTATTGAGTCTACTGAAAAAAATCCTTACATCACAGACAAGACAGTAAATATGAAGAAAAGTGGTACTTTATAAGGACTTTCAGAGATAATAGCAATGCTATATTTAAAAGATTCAAGGTCCCCATAATATCATCATTGAATTAATTGACCTAGCCTATGTAACAGGTAGATGAATTGTAACATATGGCTGTAGACTACTGTAATATCACACAGGTGGTTTCTAAAATAAAAACTGTAGTGCCAAGAATATTAACATTATTAGAATATCATATCCTCTACACTTAATTTGTAGCTCTGATCTTGTGAATGAATTTTTCTCCAATCCCATGAAAAGGCAAAACAAAATAATTTTTCTTTTACATAGTAAATGAAAATACCATTTTGCCCTGAGACTATGTTTTCTCCTGTCATTTTTTTTTCATCACAGAATCCCAGATATTTTTTAAAAATATCAAAATGGTCCACTATATTGATGCCATCATGGAAAATAGACTTATATACAAGAAATGAAAATATTCTATATATCACAGTATAATTTATGTAAAATAACCACAACAACTTTGCAACTTCCCCCAATAACAGGTGGAGTGTATCCCCCATCCTTTTACCTGGGGTAACCTTGTGACATGTTTTGATGAGCAGAATGTGGTAAAGTGATGTATATAATACTTGAGGGTTTTCCTTGAGGAGCTTTCATGAGACAACCACTGCAGTGATACAAACATGTTGTGTTAGAGGCCAATTAGGCTATCGGAGAATGAAAGTCCATATGAAAGAAAACTGAGGTACTTAAGCCATTTATGAGTGCAGCCATCTGGGACAACACAACCCCTGTGAACTGTCAGTGTTTCCAGGTGAGACAAGCAGAAGAATCACACAGCTGAATCCCACCCAAATTGCATCATCATAGTTATCTTTTTTATTTTTTTGCTAAAAGATAAGATTTGATTCTGTGATTTTAAATGACCTATTTTTGGACTAAATTTTGTGATTTTATGCCCCTAATTTTTGGATTAAGTTTTGTTTGCTAGTATATAATAATATATAATATATATATGACTAACTTATCTACATGCCAGAAAGAAGAAGAAAAAGACCATGAATAAATTCCAGTAGACTGCCAAATGAGTGAAGGTCTTAGATTTCATGTGATCTAAGGTATGCAGATAATCCCTCACGAAAAAAAAAAGAATAGTTATTGCCTGATACCTCCTACTATTAGGAAACAGACACAGTATTTTATGGGTCTTTGTTTTTTTGGAAACAACATCTACTCTAAGGGATTGTTATTCTCAGTCAATGAATAAAAAGCTTGATCACTGTCAGTGAGATCCACTGACATGGGTAAAATAATAAAGAGTGCAGACCCTTTTGGCTGAAGTTCAGGATTGCCTGAGCAGTTAAGTAACTGAGAGTTCACAGTTGAGTATCAGGGAGATATAGCCTGGGTGATTGGAAGAATAGTTTGATGAATATCAATTATG
>JAQZBX010089810.1:0-12589 GCA_029593785.1 Cabassous unicinctus
TTTATTTATTTATAATGTGTATGTATGTATGTGTGTAAGATGTTTGCATATATATATATATTTTTTATAACTTTATTTATTTATTTCCCCCTCACACCCTCGGTTTGTGCTCACTGTCTGCTCTCTGTGTGTTCTTCTGTGTCTGCTTGTCTTCTCTTTAGGCAGCACCGGGAACCAATCCTGGGACCTTCCGGAGTGAAGAGAGGCTGCTCAATCTCTTGTGCCACCTCAGCTTTCTGTTTTGCTCGGTCTCTTATTGTCTTTCTTCTGTGTCTCTTTTTGTTGCGTCATCTTGCTGTGCCAGCACTCCGTGTGGGCCAGCACTCTGCTCGGGCCAGCTTGCTTTTCACCAGGAGGCCCCAGGAATCGAACCCTGGACCTCCCATATGGTAGATGGGAGCCCAATTGCTTGAGCCACATCTGCTTCCCCTGCATATATTTTTTTAATCCTATAGATCCTTGTACCTGATCACTGCCAAACTCCATCAATGATTGTGATAAATCACTGCTGCTTCAATTGAAGGGCTGTCTCTAAGACAATCAGTGACCTCCTTCTTCTGTTCCTATTTGATGGGTCTCTCTTGCTCCTTGGTTTGTCTCTTTCCCACCTCAGTCCTAACTGATGATCCCCACATTGACTCTCTTCTTTTTCTCAGTGAGATCATCTACACACTTGGCAGCAATTCTAGTTTTCTATGAAGAAATATGTAAGCCTGGGACTGTAATTATGAGGTCCATAGATCAACCTCCTTGGAGCCCTAGTGTGTCCATAAACCTGAGAAATGATGGCAGTTGTGAATATTGAAAAATCACCCAAGGAATCTAGCATCCTAGAAGATGAAGAATCTTTGCACTGAGAAAGTGATTCTTAAATTGTTGTCCTTGCATGAGGATCACAAGGATCTCTTAGAGTGGGGTATTGTAATCTACATTTATAACAGGCTTTCTAGGTGACTCTTACACACACAAAATGTTATACAGTTATCCTGAGTTCTTGTTTACTGTTTAGAACTTGAGACCAAGAGATAGTAGTTTCCCATTCTGATGCTTTTCCCTTCCAGACTAGGGAAGTTGAATCATCTACTTACTTTATTGTTTTGGCCTAATGGTACCCCCAGGCCTTTAATGCTAGAAAGACTGGCTTTTATTGAGGAAATGACATGGGAAAACTTTGTAAGGGTAGGAGACCTGCAGAGTGATGAGGGTTATGAACTGCACCTTAGGGAATAATAGAGTAGTATGGGGCCTTTGAAACTGCAGGATGCCATCTAGCAAGGATGTCAAAGGAAGTAGCTAGAAAAATCATTAAATTTAATAACTTGCCTGCCCTCAAGGGTAGTTCCTCATTTTATGGGTCCAAGACTTGTAAAATTTGGAGGACCTCTTCAAGAAATATAATTAATCTAAACTTACAAGTTTCAAATTTGTTAAGACCCTTCCATAAACTCTAAAATGCATAAAATAAATATATAGGATTATAAAATACAATTTTAAACAGTTATCAAAATATAAGTACATTAAAATACAGCTATCATACTATTAAAAATAACAGTTTTTGATATAATACAGCTTCTTTATTAACATGTTAAGTAACAAAACTTAGCAACAAGTCTAATAAATGCCATAATTTCAAATTAATAATTGAGTGTTAATGGTGAGATACTTGAAACAACTCTATGGTAATGTTAAAATAGCCACTATTTCTCTTAGTAATATTGTCACAGATACTGCTAACACAACTGTTGTTTGTTTCCACATTTATATGATGGAAATGCTGAATTTCAGTAGGAGGTTAGTGTAAATAGCAATGTCATTTTTTCCCATCTAAATTGGTGTACTCCCTGAATTCATTCTTCTGGCCCCAGTTAACAACTCCTGCTCTGGTAATTCCCATCTTACAAACATTCTAAAAGTTTTGAAGTTAAAACAACCTGTAAATTTCTCATTTTAGCAAAGATAGACCCTCATGTTCTACTCTTGTTTACCTTTTTAGCCTCATCTTCCCTTGTCCACACCAACCCATTGCCAGTCAGACCATATCCATTTGCTCTCTCATGTTCCCTTACACTTACACACTCAATTTCCTGGAATGGCCTGAAATAATACCCAAATTCTTCTTCCAGATATTTCCTTCCTCCTTTAATCTAGACTCAGTGGAAGTTCTCTCAGCCCTCCCTTCCTCCATCTGATTTAGACTCCCAATTGTGTTTAATTGGCTGTTTACTTTTCAAGCTGCTTTATACGATGGTTTTTGAAGAGTAAGTATTGTGTTATGTTCATTTTTGTCTATGTCAAGAACTCTATCACGCTAGGTACCTCGCATATATTGAAATAATGAAAGTATGTTTGTTGCAAGTCCTAACACCTTCAAATAAATCTCTTCTCCTCAGTGTTTGCCCACTTGCAAATTCCATTCTACTTATTGTCATAACAACTTTCAAACTAATTGTTCTCTAATCATTTCTTTTAGGTTAATATACCCATACCCCATCTACTCACCCACTTCCTCCCTGACAAAGAGGGTAAAGATCTTTTTTGAAAGCACAGCAGTGGTTGTACCCTTGGCTGTTCATTAGTGGCACCCGAGGATCTTGTAAATAATTGCTGCACCTTAGTCTTATCCCCAAACTGAAATGAGACTAAGTAGTGGTACATTTTAAAAGTTGCACTGATGATGGTAAGGTATAGCCAGAATTGTGAATTACTAGAGTATAATGTGTCCCCTTGGGGTCTGGGAGATACTGGGCATATATGTGGTGCTAAATACATAATTGTCTTGTATATACTAATTAGAACTTATTTGGACATGTACACACGTAAGACTGATTTTTCCCGTACAATATTGAAATAGATAAGAACATACCATTTAGTAGACTTACTGTATCATATTAGTCTTTTGGGGGATTGATTTGGCTTTATAAATTATTATTTCAGTCACTGAATTTCTGAAACCAGGTACTAATACTCTTTCACAATGAAATTGGTCTATGTTGTCTTTTAGTATGTTACAAGTAATATCTACATCACATTTATAAAAGACCCTTAATCTTCACTCAGTAATAGAAAAGACAACCTTCTGTGTTTAATCATATTCTCCACTGTAAAACTTCAAATTTTATAATTTCATTTGCTTTCTCTGAGTGCCACCCCTCTGTCAAAACAAGATGGCTTCTGCAAAGTACTCTCTTCCAAAAATCTCTAAAATTCCCTGATAATGTGAGACTTTTTAGATTAGAACTCTGATTTTACCAGAGTAACTGTAAAAAAAAAAAAAAAAAATTAAAAAACAAACTCTTCTAACCTTTATAGGATTTTAGGGCAAAGGAGCTTAGGTTGAACTAGAGGAAACCATTATCTGGGAGAAAAATATTAAAATATCTTTAGACTTTCTGATCATAATGTGACAATATCAGGATATTAGTATAGATAGAAAACTTAGAAAGGGAAAGACAAAACATCCTGGTGAAGACTTAGACTCTTCCTTCGATTTCCTATAGATATAACCTGCATCTGCATCTGTCTTTTTTCAAAAACGTTTGTTTCTGATGAATATCCACGGTCTCTAAACTAGAATTGAGTTCTAGCCATGGGAATTCAGTGCTATTCATGTCAGTTGGGTTTTGTTTTTCTTCTGATAAAACATTCCTCATTAAATTTCTTTTCATTTAATACTCAGTTTTTAAATTTTAGTTTTATATTGTGGAAGAAATTCCAATCTAGACAATTTGGAAAGAAATGTATTTATTTCTTCTCACACCTACCACCTCCAATTTATTTATACCTCTTATAATTTCAAGATGTGTCCAGAAGAGGCAGTGATTGTTTATTATGCTATTAGTTTTTCTAGTTAGCAGTTTTACACTCAGCAGAATACAATTTTATTTTTACACAGTGAATAGTTGTTTGAACTTTAATCACTGGGATAATTTACTTGGCCTTAAGTCCAAGAGGATTTAAACACATACATACAAAATCAACCAGGTGTTAAATTTTTAGAGTTAAACTGGTAATTCATGGAAAAATCTAACTATGTTAGATACATATGCTCAAGGAAAGAAAAAAAAAAGAGAGAATTAAAAAAACAGAGGAGAGAGAGAGAATAACTTAGAAATATCTTGGTATTTTATTAGTTTAATGGGCAACAAAGTGTTCACATAATTATTCAGTAATTCAAACCATTTTTTAAAATATTGAAAAAAAGCTATCTATGTGACTTTAAAACATTCAAATATCTTACAGCAATGATAATGACATTAATAGTAATGTTATTATTACTAAAATTATGATAAAAATAGTAATTACCAAAAATAAAAATCTCTCCAGATATTGATAAAATTTGTCCATGCTGTACCTAAGAATTTGGAATGAAATTTTGTATTCCATATCCCATGGTAAAAACTCATTTTTTCCTATTATGCAATATTCCATTTCTGTAATGAGGTATAGGTGACCAAGAGTTATATATTTTTAAACTGGATAAAAATAGCCATTTTAATTTTATTTTTAATTTAATTTAATTTTAATTTACCTAGTTTAACTCATTATTATAAGGCTTTTGAAAAGTAGCAGAGTATAATGACAAAGAACCCAGGTTCTATAGTCAGACTGCCTGGACTCCAGTTCAAATCTTCCCTTCCACTTAGTAGATGAGTGATCTTGGGTAACTTATTCTATGTCTCTGCTTCTTAGTTTTCTCATCTGTAAGAGAGATAATCACAATACTTAACTCACAGCTTTTCTAAGAGGATGAAAGGGGCTAAATGTCTAGAAGAGTGCCTGCCACATAGTAAGTATCATGTAAATATTTTCTATCATTTTTATTATCTATCTAGATGATTCTAATGTGCTGCCATTTGTAAGTGAGGTATAAGAGTATTACAGATGGTTAGAGGCCATTCAACTAAATTCTAGAAACAAATATAGAGATATGGAGAATGCAGAAGTGAATAAGGCAGTCTCTACCCTAAAATATTTAAAATATAATAGTTGAAGACTTTTAATGATAGAATTTATTTTTTCTTTATTTTTTGGAGGAACCACAGATTGAACCCAGGACCTCGTACATGTGAAGCAGGTGCTCAACCACTTGAGTTGCATCTGCTCCCCTTATGATAGAATTTTGATTCACAGAGACTGGCAGTGAGGACAGAGTGAGTAGGGGAAAAAAGAACAGAAAGATTAAAACAGTTTGAAATAATGATTGGTGTCCTTGTTTGAAGTACATAGGTTAGGATGGGGCATGTGGGTGAGTCTAGGATACACAGTGAGAGTGAAGGGTGGAAATATGGCTGCTGTCAGAGCATGAAGAATATTGGCTGCTATGGTTTTGAAAGTTAACCTGCTAGGCAATGCAGGAGCCACTGGAGGGTTCTGAATATGGGTGGAACGTAACTAGAATTGTAGTTTACTGTGATTACTTTAACAGCAGTATGTTGGATAATGGAAAGAAGAAGAGACTAGAGCCATGAATCCAGTAAGCGGCAGTTAGATTTTAAATCCAAGTCCATCTGTCTTTGGAGCCTATGCTCCCTCCACTTCATCACATCATTGAGAAACAGGTTACTGCCGTTGGTGTAAATTTCATGTCTCCCAAGTTGGTCTTCATTGTGCCATGAGTTCTGCTAGTTATACCTTTTGTTACGAGGTATTTCCTTTCCCTTGGTTATTATTTCCTTTGCATGACCTCACTTTCTCCCAGTAATGGTTAAGAACTAGCAGAATAATACTGACAATAATGGAGTAGAACCACTGACTGGTATGAGAAATAGCTCCATCCCCTTTGTTTGCTTACAGCACAAATTGAGAGAGCCCCAGAAAGCTCCAGTACTCACCCAACAGGTCAGAGATTAGTTTGTCTATGTTCTTTTTCTATAATCCCTTGCAATCTGTGCACATTTGAAAATTACTAAGATTTCCTAAAAAACAACTCAAAATTACTCCTTGGAAGATATCAAATGCTAGTTTGAGGTATAAAATTTTCTTTTCTTTTCTTTTTTCCATTCTGTGAAGAAATCCAAAGAGAGTATGTTTATTTAAGCTATATTTTACAAAAATTCATAGAATATTCCATATTAGGTAAGAATTTAATAATAAATAGTAAATAGTCATAAAGTTAAACTCTGATATAGATACACAGTTGTTTTTCTCTGTTACTAAATTTCAGCTTCTTTTTTCTAAAATTATTGTCATAGCTAATTTTATGCTAAAATCACACAAATTAATTTGAATAGCTATAGATATAAGAGCTATATAGTTTTTTTATTTATCCAACTTTATTATATCCAAGGTGAAAAAAAATCCTTGTATTTTAGAGATAAATTTAATATTTATTGAGTGGAAGAAATGCATTAAAGATAATCTACATATAAATATTGTTGGTATGTCACATTAATGATAGCATCTGAGTAATTTTCATCCATAAAAAGGACATGTGTCAGGCCAATAAACTGCATAGTTATAATATTGTTTTAGTTCAACTGTTTTGGAGAATAAGATTTTCAAGTACAAAGCCAGTCCTTAGGCCAAAAGATTATAATTCTGACATATAAACTATTTAAATAATGATAGTCATTATAATTAAGTATAAAAGCATAAACATGACAGATAAAGTATGTCAGGTTAAAGACTACCATTTTACAGGCCATCTGACACTTTTAATGTGTTATATTCAAAATATATTTTCTTGCTCTTTAGTTTTGGACATACAATTAAAATATATATTAATGGATACCATTATTCTGGATATAGATGTAAATGTAGAAAGAAAAGCCAAAATACAATGAAAATTTTTATTATAATAAGAGAATTAAGAAGATTATATTGTATGAAATTATAATAGTCTTAGTCACTTAAATATATTACACAGAGATAGACATATTAACTGGATCCTGCTATTTAATTTAAAAAGAAAAAGAAAAAGGAAATAATCTTTTTTAAAAGACAGTTAAATTATCCCATCTTTGTTAATTTGTTCTTGCTCCCCTAAATTTGAGTGTCATAACATTTTGTAATAATGAGCTGTTAAATCCTTAATCTTGGTATAATTATAAGACTCAATAGGGAGTCCAGAAAAATTACTTTGTAATTTATTTTTTGTTTTATTTTATTTTTCTCCTTTGAGATATATAAGAATAGTAAATGGCCTGCTAATGTGCAGCGGAATGATTTAATTATTCCGCTGATGATATGATGTGTGTTTAACCCCTTGCTCTTTGCCCCTTTTTCAGTACAAAGAATTTGGAAATAGCATTACACCCTGTTGTTTAACTGCCTTTAAAAATGTTTTGTGCAGAAGAAATAACTTAATTTTATAGGTTATTTTTTCTTGATAAATTCTGAAGCAGAACCAAAAGACATCCTGATGGCCAAAACAAATGAAGAAATTAATTTTCCTTACTGTTTTGGCAGAATGCTTGTATGTCATGGCTTTAAAAAATAACTTTCCACTTCCAGTGAGGTCTTCGTCATCTTTTCTCACTTTAGTGAACATTTGGATGCAGTCCTGAGCTTTTTAAACCTTGTTTTAAAAAAAAAAACCAAAAAACCCAAAACAACAAGTCTTATTAAATCTATAGTTATGTTATTCTCTTTAGAGGGTTCCCAGGAATTGGACTTTATTGTCATGAGCATTCATAATTTATTTTTCTACCTCTCTCCCTTCCATCTACCCAGAGTGATCTGTTCAAGATCTTTTT
Organism: Cabassous unicinctus; assembly: GCA_029593785.1. Taxonomy (NCBI): domain Eukaryota; kingdom Metazoa; phylum Chordata; class Mammalia; order Cingulata; family Chlamyphoridae; genus Cabassous; species Cabassous unicinctus. The sequence goes on from JAQZBX010089810.1 coordinate 7,695, forward strand.
TTCTGCTTAGAAATCCTATCAGTCTTTGAAATCCTTGATTACAGTTAACATCCTCTACAGCAGTTTTTCCCTGATAAAACTGGATATCTTGTCTCCTTCATTTAACCTGCTTACAGCATTTCCAAGTGAATGAATCTTATCTCTCAAACTTAACCTTAGCTCCTTTAGTGCATTGACCTTACAAAAAATGTGATAAAGGTTGTTATTTAATGTAAGTCAATTAATAGACATTAAAATAGCAGTGGCTGTGTTTATGTCACTGTTCTACATCGACACTGCAGGGATGCAGAAGTTAGTCACTACATTGTCCTTAGTAATTTATAGTCTAATAAGATGGCTAAAATCAAGTACACAAATCATAATCCTAGGTAGAGAAAGCAAAAAGAGCACTATAGGGGCCCAGAGTAGGGAGAAATACTATCTATCGAAAAAGTTTTGCTGAGGAATACCTTGTAAAATATGCCTGAAAGAATGGTGTGGGCCTCCCTACATTATTAGGTGTGCTTCTAGGAACCATGTATATTCCAGCAACACTGGAAACACCACATACTGTCTTCATTGTCACCTAATATACTATATTTTGGGCTTGCCAAGAACTGTGAAGGGTCTGAGATTTTAACCTGCTTTCAAGACAATAAGTTAACCTGTAACAATTTCATAGATGTTGGCGGAAGACATGAAACTCCTGAGTCAGAGACAAAGAACTTTATTATTCGTGCACAGCAGGAGCAGGAGCTTCATGATTCCATGGTTCCCTTGTTTCCCAAGTCCCATGAGGAATACGTGTAGTGGCCCAAGTAGGTGCTACACACACAGCGGATGTGTGTTACTGCTGAGGAATCATGAGTTTAGGAAACCCCCAATCTTACACAGGGACAGCTAGCAAACCTGTCCAACCTTTGCCCCAGAGGGAGACATTATCTTTACTATCCTGGTCAAGAAACAAATCTGGTATTTGCCCCAGGAGGAGATTCTGTCTCTGTTTTCCAAGGCTGCTTGAAAAGACAGCTAGAAAAAAACTGTCACAAGATATGTAAAAGTGCTATGGAGAATTGTGCTTAGGTAGACATGGAAATAATCACTATGAAGCAGTGATTTAGCAGAAAACAAAATTAAATATTGAATTTTATTTTCACTGGTCGGGATGCCCTTTCAACATTGAAAAGCTGAACTTGGTAAACTTTTCTAAGAAATTGATTGAGTTGTCTAACAGGTTGGAATTGTATAAATATAATTTAAAGAAGTCATCATTTTATGTAATGAATGAAATAGATAAGAATGGATGAAATATTTTAAAAAGAAGAACCCTGCATTAAGATAAGTTTGTTAAGAATATAAAGCATTATTATGAATTATGAATGAGGTATTCTCTAATTTATTAAAATTGATAAGTGGATTAGTTGTGAAAATCTTTTCGATGATACATTATCTTAAAAGTAATTTGTATTTTATATATGCTATGGATGCACACACACAAATATATACATGGCCCATGTTCTAAAATATCCTTTTAAATAATTTAGGCATCCACAGTAAAATCACAATTCCAAAAATGAATTGAATCTTGAGTTAGAATGGGTCTTAGGTCTGGGAAAATCTATCCCTTGGTGCATGAATTTTTCCCAAAACTATTTAATAGATCAGGTAAAATTGATAAATTTTCTAGCTCTCCTCCTAATATCCTTACCCTGTAACGGTGTTACATAGTCTCCTCAGGTTGATGCAGGGCTTTAGAATTACTTGTTTTTGATGTACTTATGTGATGTCCTTCCCAAATTATACATGTTCCATTGATGAATTGATTGCTAACATCAATTCTCAGATTTTGTGTGTGTTTTTGACTCTTTAGTGTGTTTTCTTTAGTATCTCTACTTTTTATTCCTTTCTTCATCTTTTTTCTTGTGTCCTAATATTAAAAATTCATGTATTTTAATTTAAAAGTTTATATATACTGTACTATGAAATGAAAAGAACACCTATGCTGAATATCATTACTAAGATACTCTTTGGGGCCCATTACACTAATAAGAACATCAAAGTTATATTTTATACCTATAATCCAAACTGTAGTTGTTTACTCCTTTGAAAATAAATCTAATCATATAAGGATCATCTGAATTATATATGTTATTGTCACAACTTTTATAAATTCCCAATATTATTCATGTATCAGATGGGACTGGACTTGGCAATGTAGTTTGAGAGTTTAGTGACAAACCAATTTCTTTTATTTCTTTCATATCAATGCCTAACCTAATATTTTAAAGGGCATAGCTGAAAACAAAATGTTTAAATCTTGACCACATTTGAGATTCAAACATAGCCATCAGATTTCAAAACTTAAAATGCCTACAGAGGCCAATCAGGTCAGAGGGAACTCTGAGCCAAATCAGAGGTGCCTGGCCCATTGTAAGAAGACATCAAACTTTCTACTCCAGAGGGATATTGCCCCACAGAAATGCATACTCAATGTTGTTTGTCTTCATATTTTTCGTAGAGAAATCAGAAATCAGGATTTTTATGTAAAATTTTCATTCTTGATTGTTGGCCATTTATTGAAAAACGGAGTGTGAGCCTAAATAAAACCTGGTTCCAGTCAGCACCATGTAATATTTAGTCTAATAACCACAATGTCTCTCCAGGCTAGCAGGTCACAGGATGGAAGGGACTGGAAGAGGGAATAGAGTTTTATCAGTGAAGAGTAATAGGGATCATAAGAAGAAAAGCAATTTTTCATAGACCGGGCTCATTGGCACAGGACTATCTCTAGGTCTAAAGACAATAAGCATTGACATTGGGTAGTAGGAGCCTATACCTGAACCCATCTCAACCCAGGCCCCTGAGGAAAATTAAACATCCTGAGGCTTTTTACAAATAGGAAAAGGCTATTTGTAAAAAATAGTAATAAAGAATAATTGAGGGCCCTATGCTGCTTTGTTAGGGAATTTCTACTCCTTCACAGAAATGGTAACTTGAGAAGGGAAGATGATTCCCTAAGAAGCAGAGAAAGAAGGGAACTAAAAAGATTCTGAAGTAGACTGCCTCAAAGTGGCAAAAGAGGTAGGAAAGTAAGATAGAGCATCTTAAGGAGGGCTGCAGATCAGTGCAGTTGGATTCAAGGTGCAGGGCTTTCAAGAGGAAACTGCAGGATTTTCTGGAAAAAGCCATATATCCCTAAGGTAGAATCCATTGTCACCTGACAGTCCAAGCCCAAAAATCCGATCTTTAGTGTGAGATGACACTCCCCTGGAATTCTGAGAGAGACATAAAAAGGAAGGCAGACTTGAGGTTTTTCAGTTTGATTGAGAAGGGTGTTTGATTGAGAAGTAGTGGGAATAATCTGTTACTAGAAGGCTTAGGTTACTGAGGCACAGAAAATATTTGTGAACTTACCAATTGCTACATTTAATCAAATAGATCAGAATCCTTAGTTCCCACTAATACATCTGCTGCGCTGGGGGATTGGACAGAGAAATATGAATTATTCTTAGCAAGTTTCCTAGTTAATATGACTTGTTTGAAAGGGCCTAGATGTTTACGACTTGTAGTAAAAATTAAATTAGATCTTGCATTTAAATTGCTCAGTACCAGCAATTTTTAAAGCCCATATTCCCAAGTGTGGTGAGCACATGGGGATGTAGTATTGCTGGTGGAGTGTACAGATATGCCACCATTCTGGATATCAGCTGACACTACGTTCATAAATTCAACATATGCTTACCCTAAGAGCCAGTACTTTGACTCCTGATTGTGTGTGTATACCAATGATATTCTCAAACAGATTCCTAAGGAACATGTACAAAGATGTAGCAGTGTTTTATGTGGCAGAGATTTGGAAGTAATGTTGGTATTCATTATTGGGAGAACAGATAAGAAAGTGTGGAGGATCCATACCCTGAATTAATAAAGCAATTAGAAGCAACAGATTAGATGTGCACATAGGAATATGAAGAGATCTTACAAACCTTGTACTTAGTGAAAAAGATAAGAAGGTGGTGAGATATAAAACCCAATACCATTTACGTAAGTAAAAGTATATGCACCAAAAGCAAAATACACTTTATTATAATACACACATGCAAACAGAAAAGTACCCAATAACAGGATAGAATGGTTGCTTTATGGAGAATGCAAAAAGACATGGAGGTAGTGGAGGGAAGAAAATTAATAAAATACAAGAGGAACCTTTCAAGAGCAATGATGATGAACCACAAATTGACTAGGATAAGAAACTCAAACCTCTGCACATAAGTTTATAAAGCAAAAGGAGGTAAAAATAAAGTTCTTAGCACAATACCTGGCATTAATTCCATATTTTAGGCAAAAGGAGGAAGAGAATCAGTCTGAGAAAAGAAGGAAAAATGATAAAACAATTTCTCTCATAAAGAAAATAAATTCCACATTCACGAATTTTTGTGCAATTTGTCATCAAATACTTGTTAATTTCCTCCTATAGGCTCAGCAAAGTGCTAAGTAATATAAAAGATGAAAAAGAAGCATTTGACATATTCTTTCTCTTCAAGGAAGAAACCAAAAACTTGAAATAGAACAAAAACTGTAAACCATATGGAGACTGGTAGGGTTAATGTTTTAAAAATAATAAAAGCTGGGAAGCAGGTGTGGCTCAATCGATAGAGCTCCCGTTTACCATATGGGAGGCCTTGGGTTTGCTTCCCGGGGCTTCCTTGTCAGGGCAGGCCGGCCGGCCCGCGCTGCGCGGTGGGCTGATGCAGCAAGACCTCACAGCAGGAAGCGGATGTGGCTCAATCAATAGAGCCCCCGTTTACCATGTGGGAGGCCCCGGGTTCACTTCCCGGGGCCTCCTTGTGAGAGCACGCGCGGCACGGTGGGCTGATGCAGCAGGACCTCACAGCAAGGGGGAGACGGGCAGACAC
>JAQZBX010089811.1:0-12586 GCA_029593785.1 Cabassous unicinctus
TAATATTGAAAATATAAACAATTAAAAACTAAAAAGTAAACACAGATGAATAAATATATACATTTCTCCATTAAATGTAATGGATACATATAATTTTTTATTTTTTTTTGGATCAAACAATATGTTACACAATATATTTGGTTCATAGTAACGCATTCATACAGTATTTGTCCTTCTGTATCTGGCTTGCTTCAATCAGCATAATGTCCTCCAGGTTCATCCATGTTGCCATATGCTTTATGACTTCATTTCTTCTTACAGCTGCATAATATTCCATTGTGTGAATAGACCACAGTTTGTTTATCCATTCATCTGTTGATGGACACCTGGGTTGTTTCCAGCTTCTGGCAATGGTGAATAATGTTGCTATGAACATCAGTGTGCAGATGTCTGTTCGTGTCACTGCTCTTGTGCATATATGTGTGTATGTGCATCTTGTTCAATAGAAACAGAAAAATGTTTTTGTTTTATTAATGAATTCTAAAATGTATAGAAGAGTGTTCATAAATGCTTAGTAGCCAAAGGGGTTAAATGTCCCACTCATTTATCTACTGGTCTCTGCTCAAAAAGTTCACCCTTTTAATCATTTTATTGTGTACTGGTACACAGATTCTAAAAATTATATTTCTGTTCTACCAGAAGGCATAATGTTACTTTTGCCAAAAGAGATGAAAGAGGGAAGAAAAAGATTTCCTTAAACTGCCAAAATAAAATGTTGAAATAAGGATAAGGAGGACTTGATAAAGGAATATGAGGAGAATGGAGGAACAATGAACATGGGGAAATAAATCAAAATTGACCAACCATTAACAGGTTTGGACAAATGCTAAAGATTGCACATTACATATTACACCAGATGAATTTTGAGACTTGGAGTTGAATAGATGCCTATTTCACAAGGCCTAGGGAGAAACTCCAAATTGCCCTTTCTACAAACTACTGCCCTTTCTGAAAACATTGACAACACCACGCTTTCCTCAAGGCATTCTTCATTGCCAAGTTTCTAAGAGTGTAAATCAGAGGATTGAACATGGGAGCAATGATGGTGTAGAAAACAGCAAATACTATCTTCTGGAAAAGTTATGGGTGGTCTAATATCAACAAAGAAAACAGGCACAAAGAAAAGAATCAAAACTGTTATGTGAGAACTGCAAGTGTGAATAGCTTTGCTATGGCTTTGTGCAGAGTAAGCCCTGATGGTGTATAATATCAGAAAATAAGACAACATCAAAATCACAAAAGTTACCAAAGCAGCAAGACTGGAATTGACTATTATCAAGAGAACAATACTGTATGTATCAGTGCAGGCCAGTTTCAGCAAAGGATACACATCACAGAAGTGGTGATCTATCTCGTTGCAACCACAGAAGGGTAAGAGGATGGTGAGAAGAAACTCATTGACTGAGTATATAAATCCCCCAGTATAACAAGCTATGATGATAGTGTGACACCTCTGCCTGCTCAGATGTTGGTGTAGGGCAGGGGCTTGCAGATGGCCACCTAGTGGTCAGGGGCCATCCCTGTGAGGATAAAGATCTCCATGCCTCCAAAGAAATGTGTGGAAAAGAGCTGTGCCATGCAGTTATTATAAGAAATGGTCTTCCTTTCTGCTACTAAGTCTGTCATTAGTTTGGGTGTCACTGAGGAAGTGTAGCAAAGGTCAGAGAGTGAGAGGTAATTAAGGAAGAAATACATGGGCTGGTCAATTAACTGACTGCATGAAACAGAAATCATTATGAGCAAGTTTCCCATACAAATAGCAATGTAACAAAATAAAAATAATACCAAATGCAATATTTCAATATGCTTGTTTTGGAAAAGTCTCAAGAGAATAAACACAGTGACATTATTCTTATTTTCCATGGTCCAGCGCAGTGAAAATCCTTAACAGCACCTGAAAAGACAAAATTAATGTCAAGTCAAAAGTGGTTATAGAGATATTTATAACACACATATCAAAAAATTATATTTAATTGGCATAATTCCAGTGTTTTAGTAAACGCAAATCTGATAGTAAACAAAAGTATCTTTTCTGATTAATGTCATGATGGTTTCCATAAATCTTTCAGAACATTATGTTCAATCTTGACATTACTTGAAATTAATGCATTCAATTAGTAGTTAAAATCATTTAAAATGTTATTAGGTGGCAAACACTTTCCAAATCCAATGAAATATACAATTAATTACATAAGGAGAGGTTAACTCTAGGTCTTTCAAACTCAAAATTTGTTAAATGTGCAAGTATAAGTTATACAGTGCTTTTTTTTTTTTTGAGATGTAGAAGCAAAGGTAAAGTTTTAATGGTGGTCAGTAGTGGAATATATACCTCAAAATAGTTGTAGAATGTGGTGGAAAATAAAATGAAAGATAAATATAATGATAAGATATATTTAATAAGTTGAATATAAATCTCTCTTCAGGAGGCAAATGCAATTGGCTTGACTTAATTTTATTATTGCTTGTTGACCTTTTTCTTAATGATTTGTGAGATTAAAATGTTGATATTTTATAGCAGAAATGAATTTATTTATTTAGTCATTATTTTACAGTACTTAAAACTAAAAATGTTAAGCATAAGTCTTTTTAAATGTTTTAGTAACCATAAAACACATGGCAGAATTGTTTTCACTGTAAATTTTGACCACCAAAACACATCATTAATGCATTTGTTAGTTTTTTCATTAAAATTGGTGATATATTCTTCTGCTCTAATTTTGTAGCTGTCTTTTTTCATTAATTCATTTTTAAATTCCCTCCTCAAAACTCTCTTTTACATATTAACTTGATGATTGTCAACTTCAAAATAAAAAACTCCATTGCAACAAAGGTGGAACATTATAAAAATAATTCTAAATCTTAAAATTGTACAATTCAAATTAATTTTTTATCTGATAGATAAACCATTGGGAGTAAGATTTCTCAGTATACTTCCAATTATGCTATGTAAATATTTCCTTACTTATAAGTGAAAAGACTATTTTATTTTAAAGTAGTATTTAAAATACTGGTTTAAAAACTTAAATTAATTTCTTATTGGTTTGAATGGATATAAATAATAACATTATTTTAGTTATATGCATGGGAATAAAACAAGCAACCATGAATTTCTTTCCCTATATTCCCTACCTCCCAAGTTGAAATGAAAAATGGTAAGTAAAAATCCAACCAAACTAGAAGAAATACATATTGCATTACAATAGAAAGAAATAACTTTTCATGTATATAATATAAATTACATTTTCTCTAAAAATGCTAATTTTTGTTTCTTTTGAAATTTGAATTTTTACTCTTCCAGCCGTTGCAAACATTTCAAATAAAAGCTTTCTATTATGGAAGTAAAACACTATGAGTTCTTTGTTCCATATCATTCATTAGATTTCAAATGAATGAGACTTTTTAAATTGACTTTTGTGAAATTCATGAAGGAAGTAATAGTTTTTCAGAAACTTATGGTTCACATATGAAATTAAGCTTCTGAGGAAATTAAGGTTAGTAAAGTACCCAGGAAAAACTGGACATGCCTCCTGTCTGCATTTATTGCTACAAAGTTACTAACCCTACTAATTAAATTGTTCTGAGAGTATAACAAAACTATTTTTATAAATAGGTATATGAAACCCAGTTTTCTCCAATGCCAAAGCTACAGATGATGCTTTATTTCCCTCTTTGGAATTTTTCCCTTTTGATTTCACTTTCCCCTTAAACTAATAATTCATCATATATAAAATGCCTCCTATTTTCTAGCTCCTTAATTGTAGATTGGAGAGGATCCCTACTTTCTACTTTTGACACTGCCATCAATTTTAGTTGTCAACATTGCAAGTGACCTCATTTCCTTCAACAATGATTTCTTCATCCAAAATGTAGAGATAATGTTTCTCCTTTAACTAAATCAGTGAGTGAGTTCTGAGTTTCTAATTTATGATTAGATAGGTGAGACCTTTGAGAAGAATAAAATATTATATAAATGGATAGATTATTATGTTCAGTTTGCTGTTCATTCAAGAGTAATGCTACTTTATAGAGTTAAAAATTACTTGTGGTTTTCCTGACTTAATTACATACAGAATACCTAACTAGTACTTAACAAGTCAGAACTTGAAACCACCGTTTTTTATTCCAGAACCCAAATTCATTAGCAGAAAAGATATGGTACAAAGCAAAAACATTTCATGTTTAAACCCCCAATTTTTCATAATGCCTTATTTTTCATGCAAAACAGTGTACTCTTCACAATTATTGACACCTATTTCAGCCATTTCAATTTTGACATGTAGATGGAAAATGAGATAAAAAATGAACCCAAATTCTCTAAGTCTATAAAAATGTAAATAATATTCAAAAATTGCAAACTCACCCTTTTTCTGTCTTCTATGTATATATCCAACCTACAAAGAGTAAAAAAGTTACAGATAACGTACCTGAACAGAAAGCAGTGAATCTCATATTTTCAAACATGAGCATTGCTCTTTCATTCCTGGGGGTGGGTTTTTCCTGAGAATGTGGGCATTGGGGTTTGACAATCATGGTAGTCAGTGATATTGGGAGCTTATTTGTTCTTTCCATTTAGGTCTTCTCAATACTCTGGTAACATACGAATTCACTTTTTCTTAATACTTCATTGAATTTCTAGTCAGTCTTAAGAATGTTTTCTTCTTAAATGAATTTTCCAGACTGCTAAGCATCATTTCCCTGTCACTGACTGTTCTGCATGTCTGTTTAGAATATCTCATCAAACCCTACATGAGTAACTCCTTGAATTTATTGCTGTCTTGATCTCAAAATAAATAACTCAGTGAAAATCAGAAACTATTAAACTATTTTAAGCTCCATTATCTAAACCAAGAAGTAAAAAATAAATTCAGTATATATCACACATATAGGCCAGATATTAGAAGGGAAGGAACATAATTCACCACACAGGTTCTTCTGCTTCTGCTTCAATTGTTTTGGGACCATTCTTACACTTTCCTCAATGAAATGCTGGTTATTCTCCTACTGTTCAGATTATTTCATTTCAGCTTCTCAAATTCATATTTCCTTCACTGGTAGTGCTATTGATAATGTGCACTTTGTAATTTCTCTGACCCTTTGTAAAAGTAAACCATGGACTAGCAACCTGTCTCTCAACATGTTCCCACAAAAAATGGGATGTTGTATACTCTGACAACAGTTTGAAGGCAAGTAAAATAATTTTAATATTCAAATGAGTCAAATAAAAAAGTCTGAATTTCATTACTAAAATTATTCCCAGAGGGGTCTAACTCATATGATTAACTTAATATTGGGTAAAGTATAAATTGTAAAACTATATTTTTATTGTTCAATGGCATTAACTTTTCCTTGCATGTTGTTTGGAATTACCTTCCCAAATAAGTAACTCACCTGGTGCATTTCCTTTATATCTGCATTATTAGATCCAGCAGAGCGAGGAAAGAATCTGGATTATAAACAGTATGCATGCCTCTATTAGCCCAGCTGTGTGGATTCATGCATCTTAGTCATTAGAAATTTTTCCTGGGTCCCAATGATTGAATGTTCCTGGTCATTATGAAAGTTTTTTTTTTTTATGAAAACAAATTTTGGGGACTTTTCCTTTGAGGGCCTTTTCCTTTCTATAATTTCTTTAAACTGACTGAGGAGCAAAGAAAAGTCTTGAATGTCATGTTAGACTCATCTCTTCTCTAAATGTGGCCTCACTGTGTTCTCTGAGAAGATTAAAATATGTTTTGTTTATTTCTATTTATTATTTAAGTAGATTTCCTGAAAAATTATAAACTTAGACCCTCTGTGGACTTAGTAAACACCCATCAGAGTTTGAAAAAATATATACATATACGGCTGAATATTATTTTATCTCTCTTCTGCTCTTAATCATTTCTATACATCCCCTTTTCATTTACTTCTTTTTTTGCAATGCCTCCAAAGTTGAAACCTGACTTCCAATGTGCTGCATGAGCAGAGTAAGTAATAGCAAACACATTTAAGCACTTGCTGTGTTGTCCAAACACCAAATAATCTCATTCAGTACTCAGGTACCCAATGAAATGGCCACTAAGAAGAACTTCCATGATAAAATGCTGTCTAAGTTTACCAGGTAAAGAATAGGTTATTCATAAAAGCCAGATGAATAGCTAATTCAAGCAGGGAAGGATTTCATTCAGAAAGGGCCATAACATAGGCTTTGTAGATTATGGCAGGGATCTGCTTCTTGATTTAAATGGAGGTTTCGGGATATGTTAACTGTAACTCTTTTTTTTCTTCACTTTTCTGTATATATTCTATTTCATAATTTAATGGAGTAAGAAATATGCAAGACAAGCCTAAAACAATTATCCAAGTCACTGAAGCAATCCGGGATGTGATCTTTGATATGCCTTTAAAGAATTAACTTGAAAGTCACTCTAAGTTGTTTTCTGTTTGTTTGTATTTACTGTCCAGTCAATTCCCTAAAAGCCTAGGGAAACATTTTAGGTATTATTATGCTTTTCTTTTAGATGCTTCCCCCTCTCTTGGTAGTATTTTCAAAGCTGTTCTTCCTCTTTATAAGGAAGAATTTCTTCCCTGGGATACCCTCAGTGTTTCTACCCCTTTCTCCTTGCAGACTTCTCAGGGTTCCTGCCTCTGGATCTTTCTATCTTCACTCCTCATCCAGAAATGATATTTGCTCTCATGGGTTTTCTACTCCCCAAAGTGAAAAAAAAGTATGTTTTCCTATTCTAGCTTTTTTTAAAAGTATCAGTTAAAATGCATATAAAATGTACTATCTCTACAACTAGATACAAATACTTTTAATGTATTTTATATGTACACATTTTATATAAACAAAACTGGGTTCATATCATATATACATATTTTCAAAATGCTTTTTCAGTCATCACAGTATTACTAAATCTTCAAAATGGTAGAAAATCAAGGAAAGAGAAATAATTTACATCTCCTCTTTCCACTGATAATTTTAACATTTTATACTATTTTGATCTTTGTGATTCCCCTAAATAAATGCTGTAAGTGCTTTATTACTTTATAACTTGATTTTTATCCCACAGTTTTATTTAAACATTTATTTAATGTTTAAACCTTGTGCATTAAATTCCTGATGGACAACATCTTCCTGAGAAAAATTCAGTTTCTTTGGTAATATAATACAAAACCTTAATAAAATACTATGACAATTGTATGTTTTAATCAATGGAATATATAATTATCCAATAAATAATTTTTCTTTCTCATAACATCAGTTAAAAGGGGAATTATGGATTTTTGAAGTGGTTTTCTTTAGGAAATTCTTAATACTTATAGTAGAATATGAGGGGCCAATGTAAACATACTAGACTATGAATCAAAAATGAGGTTAGTAAATATAGAACAGAAGCACAGCAGGGGCAAAGACACTGAAAGGGGAAGAAGCTTTTCTTTGTTAAGACTGCTGGTACACATCAGGAAAAAGAAGCCTTGCTAGGATTAGTCACAAAACAATTTTGGGATACATAGTCAAGGTTCTCCAGAGAAATAACACTGACTGGATTTACATATAATATTAAGTGATTTATTATAAGATTGGGTCACATGACTGTGGGGACTGGCAAATCTGAATTCTGTTGTGTAGGGCATATTTTGGAAACTCTGATGACAATGAAATTGACTTTCTCTGTAGAAGCCGGCTGGCTGAGGTAAAAACAAAATCTATTATTCTGAGTTCTGAGCTCCTCAGTTCTGGCTTTAGGACCTACAATTGCTTGGATGAGGAAATCCCCCAAGTTGCTGAGGGCAGTCTCCTTTGGTTATTTTTGATGCAATCATTATTGGTTTTAATCAACTGAATATAGATGCAAATCCATCTGAGACATAACTTCACATTGTTAAATCAGGCCATTCTTCTTCGACCAAACAACTGGACTCCTTAACCTAATCAAGTTGACATATGAAATTAACCATCACAGACCATCCCTTGTCAATTTGGCATTCATATACATCTTCTTAAACCATTCATAATCACCAAATGAAGGCAGAAACATAGTCATACCTCTACCTACATGATACACCTGCCCTTTGTACAACTAAAAATGCACTATCTTATTCCACAGAAAAGGATACAGATTCTTGGGTGATATTCACTGGTCTTCTTGACATATTTAAATACTATTTTTGTAGAATCCATATAATTTATGTTATATGATAAAAGGATAAGGGGCAAAAATAAAGATATTTGATACATACACAATATATTTAGAACAAAATAAGGAAGAAATACTCTTAACAGTAACATTTCTTGTTTCTACAACTGGTCATGTGTTCATGGAAGATGATAATAACTGCCATTTTCCACAACCCATTCCATATGCCCTTTACTCTCAGCCTTCATCTCAGTTCATCTTGGTTCTTTCCTTGGTGGAGTGACCCAAACCTTAATTCTTGAGGAGTCTGGACAAATAGTAGCTCTATCTGGATTAGGTTGTTGCAATTTTCCATTGATTTTAATCACAGGGCATTCTAGATTAAAAGACACCCTAAGGAAGCCTGTATTCCAGTAGGACTGCTCCTTAACCCTAGAATTACACTTCCTTAACCCCATTGAGTGGTATTAATCCAATTCCTACTTGGTAGTCAGGATCAATCACTCAAGTCAGTATAGTATCTCCCTACTTTCCATGTTGATTCAGAAATATGAGGGACCCAAAGAGACTGCGTGGTGGCCTTAACTTCCAATTCAATGGTATCATTATTGTGTCAACTGGAGGAGTACTCCTCCTTTTGGAACTAAGACCTCTAGACCAGCTGACCTGGTTGCCAGTTAGGAAGCAAATAATTTTGTAGTGTACTAATGAAGGAAATAGTGAGTGGTGCTACTCTTATGTCCACCTCATGATTTCTGGATGCATGAATCCTGGCTATGGTAATGTATATGATTTAGAGCAAATATTACCTCCTGGAGAACACTACCACAGTCCTGAAAGATATTGCCATCCATTTGGCCCCAAAATTGAGTGTTAAAAACCCATTCCACTGTTCTGTAAATCCAGCTGTTTCAGAATGATCGAGAGCAGGGTAAGTAAGACCAGTGAATTCCATGAGCATGGGCCCATTGCTGCACATTATTTGCTTTGAAGTGGGTTTCTCAATCAGGAGCAATGCTGCATCGAATAACATGATGCCAGTGAATGCATTCTGTAAATCTACAGATGATAGTTTTGGCAGAAGCATTACATGCAGGGAAGGTAAACTGCCTAATCCAGTGAGAGCAAAGCACTGCCCCTTCCATAATGGAAGTGGTTCAATGTAATTAACCTCCCATCAGGTATCAGGCTGATCCCCTTGGAGAATGGTATCATACCAGAGACTCAGTGTTGGTCTCCGAAGCTGGCAGACTGGGTACTCATCAGTTGCTGTAGCCTAACTGGGCTTCTGGATTGGAAGTCCATATTGCTAAGCCCATGCAGAACTCCTAACCCTACCACCAGGGTCACTTTGTTCATGAGCCCAAATTATGTAATGACAAAAGTTGCTTTGGAAAGAGACTGGCTAGTATCCACAGAAAGGGTCATCCCATCCAGATGATATTAAAATCTCCCTCTGATGAGGTCATCCTCTGGTGATGACTCAAATGGGGTGAAAATATCTTCATATTTTTCTCTCAATGAAAAAAGGTCTACTTACATATCTCACCTGCAGAGTTATTTGTTATCAACTTTGCAATCATGTTCCTTTCAACTCCCTGAATGGCTAGCCAAACTATTTACCACAACCCATTAATTATTATGCAAATGCATCTCCACTCATTTCTCCTTCAAAGCAAAATGAATGATCAGATGCATTCTTGAAATTCTGCCCACTGGGAAGATTTCCCTTCACTACTGTCATTTATGTATATCCCAGAAAGTTGCTGTAGTCCTGCCACTCTCCTGTATGGCTGGTTCCTACATTAATGTGAATCATCTGTAAACCAGGTCCAAAATTTCTCTTCCTCAGTCAACTTAACTGGTCATAGGGAACTATGCATGCAGTCACTATGTAAACTAAGAAAGGGAAGAAAATGTGGCAGGAGTAAGGGCTGTGGGCATTTGGAACACTTTGTGCCATCAGGGCCTGCTCAAGGCCAATCTCATATATACTATTTCTGTTTGATGGTGGATTGTTGCAATGCATACCTAACTTAATGGCTTGGTAGGTCAGACAATACCCAGTTCATGATAAGCAGGTCAGGTCTCATGGTAACTTGGTGAACCATGGTTGAGTGTTCAGTCTCTTTTAAGGCTAAGTAGCAGGCCAAAAGCTGTTTCTCCAGAAGAACAGTTATCTCAAATTGTCCCAGGGATTTACTCCAAAGTCCAAAGAGTCTGTACTATGATTCTTCAGTGGGTGCCTGCCAAAGGCTGCAAATAGCATTTCTATTTGACCAGAGTTTCATTGGATCTGCTGGATCATACAGCCCAAGTGGCACAACAGCATGCCTTCAAACCTGGACTTATTGCAGAGCTTCCTTTGTTCAATTTTTGACTCAAAACAAGTAACTTTTTGGTCCACTTAGTAAATGGAGTAGTAAACCTAAATGAGGAATACATCACCTAAAACCCAAACAAGGTCAACTAGTGTTGTGCCTTCCTTATAGTTATAGGAGTGGCCAGACTCAATAGCTTATCCTTCTCTGTAGAAGGAATTATTTTGGAATTTATATGGAAGTTCTTTTGGTGATGAGATGCAGAAACAG
The DNA here is from genome assembly GCA_029593785.1 of Cabassous unicinctus. NCBI lineage: Eukaryota > Metazoa > Chordata > Mammalia > Cingulata > Chlamyphoridae > Cabassous > Cabassous unicinctus. The sequence goes on from JAQZBX010089811.1 coordinate 10,712, forward strand.
ATAGACAGACACCCAAGAATGCATAAAAGGACATCTTGGTTAGATCTAAGGGCATGGAGAGAGAGAAGAAGAATGAGGGCAGTGGAGATGTCAAGGGCTTTCCTAACTTTGGCTTCCATGAGAAGAAGAATTTGCATCTCTGGCTATTACCTTTCCTGTGACCCAGAGAGGAGGAATAGGGTGGCTTTAAACTGTTGGGTATGAAAAGCAGAAGTGGCAAGGGCCATTTGGAGAAATTGAGGGCAGCTCTTATCATCCAAGCCATAAGGAAGTACATGTCCTGCTTGTAGCTGCGAAGGGCAGAAGAAGCAAGAGCCATTTGGAGAGGTGGTGGGTGGCTCTTGTCATCCAAGCCATATGGAGTTACAGGCCTTATTAGTTGCTGTTGGTTAGGCTAACTAAGGCAAGGCTAACTGGGTTGGTTCCTCAAAGGGAATTTATGACTAGGAAAGATGATGAGATAACAAATATTATTTATTTTATGCCATTATAAGAATATCTCAAAATTCCCTGCACCGCTGAATGCCTAGAAATTTCACTGTGCTCACTGAAATTTTTTTGGTTTTATTTTCCATCCTTTGTTATAAAAATATCTTACCAATAAGTCTATGGTAGTTGCTACATTTTTGCTCACTATGTACAATCAATATAATGTCATCAGTGTAATGGAAAAGTGTGATATCAAGTTCCCTGTGGAATAGATTATGCCATTGGGCCTGAGAGTTGGTAAATGCCTGGGGTACAACAATGAAGGTAAATTGCTGGCCCTCCCAGTTGAAAGCAAACAGTTTCTGTTGGATTTTACTAATAGTTATTGAAAAAAGTATCAGCCCAATAGCTACATACTAGGTACCCGATGATGTGTTAATTTGCTCAATTATTGACACCATATCTGGAACAGCAGCTGCAGTTGGAGTCACCACCTGGTTAATTCAATGTCATCCTCCAAGATATATAAGTTTTCTGCACAGACCAAACAGGAAAGTTGAATAAGGGTGTGGTGGGAATCACTACCCCTGCATCTTGCAAGTCCTTGATGGTTTCACTAATCATTGCAATTCCTCCAGGAATGTGTTAGTGCTTATGGTTTACTATTTTGTTAGGTAGGGGAAGTTCTAGTGGCTTCCATTTGGCTTTTCCTACCATCATAGCCCTCAATCCCCAGATGAGAGAATCAATGTGGGGATTACTCCAGTTGCTGGAACTGGAATATGTTCCAATTATGCTTTCTGAAACTGGGGATATAACCACAGAATGGATTTGGGGAGCCACTGGGTTATCTGTGAGATGTACTTGAAATAAAACTCCACTGATGACATAACTTCCATTAGCACCTTCTCTAGGTTATGGGAACACAGCAATGTTTTGGGTCTATGGAAATTAATGCCACTTCAGAAACAGTGTTCAGTAATTTTTTAAATACCTGATAATTTCCTTTCCTGCAAAGCACAGTTATCCTGGAAATAGGCCGTAGATCCCTTTGGGGAAGGCTGGGAGGAAGATTAACAACATACATTTTTGGCAAGCAGGGTCTTTGCCCAAGGGAATTTTGACTTCCCTTCATTATATGGGTTTTGAGTCTATAAACTTTCTCAAATCATTGGTATTGATTGAGGTGTTTGACACTCTGTTTTTGTGATTCAGTTTAGATTTTTGTTCACTTTATTGAGAACTTTTCTACTTATACAGATCAAGAAAAATTTTAGTAGAATGTCCATCTATTTCACTTCTAGGTACCCCATCATGAAAAAACCAATGACATGCATCTCTGCGAATAAGACTCTTCTGATTATTCCTTTGACTCAACTGTTTATTGTATTCACCAATCCCACCTTGCTTTGGAATTAAGAGTCAACCACTTGGCATCTGTTAATG
>JAQZBX010089812.1:0-12584 GCA_029593785.1 Cabassous unicinctus
AGCTGACAGTGGTTTTGTTCATACAGCTCTCTCAAAAACTTTGTTGGTTTAGCATGCAGGAAGCAGGGGTCCAAGCCATCAGACAGTAAGACTTTCCACAAGTCTTTCCTAGATAACTGCATCTTCAATTCTGATTTACAAGTTCCAAGTTTAGTAAAGTCTTCAAATGGGGCACTTTGATCTGGGAATTTGATTTCCATAAACTTGGAAGTTCCGGAATCAGTTTCTGTTTTCTTTGTGCCCAAAAGTTCAGTCCTTAGTGTATTTCGCTCATCTAGTATTTTGCTATAAGCTGCAAGGAGAAGCCAAGTCGCATTCTTCAAATTTATTTTGGAAAGTTCTTCTGCTAAATGCTCAGGTTTGCCATTTTCAAATTCTGTCTTCCATATAACACCAGGAGTTAATTCTAAGTTCTCTGCAACTTTAAAACATGGATCGCCTTTCCTCCAGTTTCCAATAAAAGTTTCATCATTTACTTCTAAGTCATCATAGAAAGTCTCTTTAGTGTCCATATTACTATCAACAGTCTCTTCAAAGTGATCTAGGCCTTTTCCATCAAGCATTTCACAATTCCTCGAAAAAATACCCCTTACCCATTTATAAAACCATTCCAACATTTTGGTAGTTACAAAAGCACTACCCCACTCCTGGTACCAAATTCTGTATTAGTCAGCCAAAGGGGTGCTAATGTGAAATACCAAAAATGGGTTGGTCTCTATAAAGGGTATTTATTTGGGGTAGAAGTCCACAGTTACCAGGCCATAAAGCATAAGTTTCTTCCCTCACCAAAGTCCATTGTCATGTGTTGGAGCAAGACAGCTGCCGACATTTGCCCAGGGTTCAGGCTTCTTGGGTTCCTCTCTTCCCAGGGCTGCGTTTCTCTCCGGGCTTAGCTCCTGTTTCCTCCACAAGGTCAGCTGTAGGCGATCAGACGAATGGCTCGCTTCTCTTCCCCTGGGGCCTTCTTTCCAACATCAAAGCTGCTTCTCAAAGACTGCTTCTCAAAACTGTTCTGGGCATGCCTTTTATACTTGATTCCCCACCCACAAAGGGGTGGGGCTCAACACCTTAATCTTAACCTAATCATGCCCAGATTAACAGATCAGTTTACAAGCATGATCCAATTATATTTCTGGAATTCATAATTACATCAAACTGCCCAACTGTAACATGTCTCAGCATTGGTTTTTCTTTTCAGGGATTTTGGAAAGGATAGGAAAGAAAGTTTGTTCAATCTGTGCTTAAGACACCTTCTTTGCCAGAAGTCCCTCTATTCTTCAAACACCACTGTTAAATTTTTTTCATTTTTATTGTCAGCAGCCTGGGGCACGTTAGTTTAGCTGGAATTTACCCTTTTTCTGTCAAGTTCCTCCAAAATACTTCCAGTGTCTAACAAAACTCTAACAGTATGTATCTCTTACTATTTCTTAGATCCTTCATTTATTAACAGGCAAAATTATTATTCTAATAATTAATAGAACACCAAACTAGAAACGCTAGTATTTAGTCTCCTTCAAAGTCTAATGTGAGTTCATTATAACATCCTCCTACTCCATTTTCCCATACCAGTGGTACTCATAAGTAGCAGGGCCTCCATCTCTTCTTTGCTTAAGTTGAGTTTTATCTATCCATATGCTTTGTTAGGTCTGCTACCCAGAGAACACAAATGACATCACCATGAGTCTCTGAGTAATTATAAACCTGCCTAAATGACAATCTCTTAATAATACCTTTGTTACTGTTCCACTATATGAGGCAAGAGGACACACCACCTATAAAGGTCTATTTTTTGTCCCCTAAAATTTAAGAAATTCATACCCTGGGATTCCCATTCTTCTTAAGACTGAGGGCTACTTTGCTGGAGCCAAGACTATTCTTCAATTTTTTCCAAAATGAGTCCTGAAAAACTCTTGTTTTACAGGATGTAGTGTTTTATTGGGGGGGAGGGGGGAGAAGAACTCCAAAGTCAAATATACTCAGAATATACTGCACATTGTATCTCACTCTTGTAGATTCATAATGTATAGAAATATATTTCAGACTCTGTGGTGGTGGGGGGGGCACTGTTTAGCTTTAAACTAATTGGTCATATAATACTTTTCTTGAAGAATATCTTGGAAGCCAATGTTCCAGAGAAAACCATTTTTGAAATATTGTTGTATAGTAATATTTGTTATAGTTTACTGGCAATCTCATTTTCTGATTTCCCTCAGAATTTTTATTCTGCTTTTGTTTTTACATGAACATGAACCCTCTGAAAGTCAAGAGTTCTTTGTATGGAGTACAAATCTGCACCTAGAGTATAAACATTTGCTGCTTGCACAATGTTCATCCTTTTCCTAGAATTCTACTTGTATCACATTATTCCTAAAATTTGCTTAAAAATACTCCACACTAAACTGCTGTTGTCTGTAATCTGTCTGATAAAGCCATCAATCTTCATTATTTTTACCTTTAATCAGCTTTTAATTGTCTGCTTAGATATTCATTCTTGGAAATTTCATTCAGACTCTCAACTTCAAATAGCATCTTTACCCTAGTACTACCATATCTATATCTCCTGCTACAATCTCTTGTCTAAGTTCTAGTTCCATACTTCTTATTACCATAAGTTTTATGTTTGCTGAACTCTGATTAGCCAAATTTTGCTGAAATGTCAGCTTTTCCTTAGGGGGAATTATGCATAATCACTATGGAACCTACGGTGAAACTTCAGCAGTCGCATAAACAGACACACTAAAATTTAAACAACTTATTTTATTGTTATCAGTTTCAAAATAAATGACTCAAAACCACATCCACTATTATATCAGCACCTGCAATGAAAATGACTGGATTTAAACCCACAGTTTAGTATCATATGCTGGTGGAAAAAAAAAGCCAAACTGACATTTAACAAACACATTCATCCCTCTAGCTTTGAGAATGGTTCTGGATGAATTTAATTCTGCCTTAATTCAAGCTGGGGTTTCACAGCTGCCTTAGCATTGGGGGAATAGGGGAGGAGGTGGATTACCATTTAATATGGTAGAAAGAGAATATTATCTCTTTTTATCAATGGATAGTAAATAGAATTGGTTGTTTGAAAGGAGAAAATCCTTTGTGGTTTCTCATATTCCCAACTAGTATTACATTCTTGCTCAAAAAAGGGACCCTGAACTAAAATCTGTCTACCAGTTGGGTTTAGGTACTGCTATGAAGTCTCAAGCAATGTATTGGGTTGGTGCAAAAGTAATTGCAGTTTTGCATTGTTGAAATTTGCCATTTGATATTGGGATACATTCTTAAATAAATATGGTTATGTTATACATCATTTTAATGTACATTTCTTGTTTTATATTTTTTTGCTAATGACTTATTACTTACTGTTTATATTTATTTTGGACTATGGAAAAGATGTTAGACAAAAAGCAAATTCAAGCATTTTCTTATTTGAGTTCAAAATGGGTCATAAAGCAGCAAAGACAACTGCAACATCAACAACGCATTTGGCCAGGAACTGCTAACGAACTTACAGTGCAGTAGTGGTTCAAGAAGTTTTGCAAATGAGACAAGAGCCTTGAAGATGAAGAGTGTAGTGGTCGGCCATCGGAAGTTGACAATGACCAATTGAGAGCAATCATCGAAGCTGATCCTCTTACAACTACACAAGAAGTAGCTGAAGACCTCAAAGTTGACCATTCTACAGTTGTTGGGCATTTGAAGCAAATTGGAAAGGTGAAAAAGCTCAATAAACGGGTGCCTCATGAGCTGACCGAAAATTTTAAAAAATCGTCGTTTTGAAGTGTCATCTTCTCTTATTCTATGCAACAACAACGAACCATTTCTCAATCGGATTGTGATGTACGACGAAAAGTGGATTTTAAACGACAACCAGCGATGACCAGCTCAGTGGCTGGACCGAGATGAAGCTCCAAAGCACTTCCCAAAGCCAAACTTGCACCAAAAAAAGGTCATGGTCACTGTTTGGTGGTCTGCTGCGGGTCTCTTCCACTACAGCTTTCTGAATCCCAATGAAACCATTACATCTGTGAAGTATGCTTAGCAAATCGTTGCGATGCACTGAAAATTGCAATGCCTGCAGTTGGCACTGGTCAGCAGAAAGGGGCCAATTCTTCTCTACGACAACGCCCAACCACACATCGCACAACCAATGCTTCAAAAGTTGAACGAATTGGGCTACAAAGTTTTCCTCATCCGCCATATTCACCTGACCTCTCACCAACCAAGTATCACTTCTTCAAGCACCTCAACAACTTTTTCTAGAGAAAACGCTTCCAACAACCAGCAGGGTGCAGAAAATGCTTTCTAAGAGTTAGTCGAATCCCGAAGCATGGATTTTTACACTACAGGAATGAACAAACATTTCTCATTGGCAAAAACGTGTTGATTATAATGGCTCCTATTTTGATAAATAAAAATGTGTTTGAGCCTAGTTATAATGATTTGAAATTCACAGTCGGAAACCACAATTCCTTTTGCACCAACCTAATAAGTTCTGTTCCATGCATGGATGTCCTACTCTCTCAACTCCAATCAGCCTCTATCATTGCCAATAGTTGACTAAGCCTTTTCTTCTTAATGTCAGCACTACAAGATTTTGCGTGCAATCTGATGTGTTCAGCAAGTTCAGTCTTATCGATGAAACCCTTGCCACAGTCCCCACAGGAAAATGGCCTCTCAAGCCTATGTACGTGCTGATGGCTACGCATGAATCTCTTTTCACGAAAGTTTTTATCACACTCGGGGCACTGGAAGGGTCTCTCCCCTGTGTGCAATCTGAAGTGTGCAGTGAGTTGACATCGGCTGATAAAGCCCTTGCCACACTCCCCACAAGAGAACGGCCTCTCCTTGCTGTGGGTGTGCTGGTGAGCCTTCATAGCACCCTTCATGCGGAAGCTCTTGTCACACTTGGGGCATTGGAAAGGCCTTTCCCCACTATGCACTCTCAGGTGGTCCCGAAGATTATAAGGGTAAATAAAGCGTTGGCCACATTCACTGCAAGAAAATAGCTTCTTTCTGGTATGTCTGCGCCGGTGAGTCAAATCACATTTTGGGCACTTAAGGGACTTACCATCTGAATGCAGTCCACTCAGGCGGAAACTCTTGTTGCACTTAAGACACTGCAAGGGCCTTTCTCTTGTGTGTGCTTTGAAGTGCATGGCCAGCTGAGACCTTGTGGGGAAGCACTTATTGCACTTGGGGCAAGAGAATGGCTGTTCTCCACAGTGGTCATACTGGAGAGCCTCTGTGTCCTTCCCCAGGAGGAAGCGCTCATCACAATCAGGGGACTGGGATAGCTTCTCTCCTGACTGCACACTAGAGAGCTCAGACTCCTGAGACAAGGCCACGTTGCATGCTGGACAGGAGGCTGGCCTCCCTCCACTGTTTTGGCACTGGTGTGCCTGCATGTTGTTTTTCTGGAAAAATGTCTTGGTGTATTTGTGATCCAATAATGGTCTAAAGGAATACTGGCTAGGAAGACAGTCTAATTGGAAATGGCATTTAATTTCTCCTGAAGTTATAGGCTGTTGGCTTCCTGAAATTGAAAGCAAAGTTTCATTCAGTATTCATGTTAATGCTGTAGCATAATAAGGATTTATGTCACCAGTAAAGTGATCCCTAACAGTGACCTTTGATGACCTGGAAATCTAGCTTCTACTGAACTATACAATCATATACATTTCAGTGTGGTTTTGTTTCATGATCAAAAGGAATTTGATGATAGCCTGCTGAACCTAAATTGAACAGACATATCTTAGAATCATAATTTCTTGGGATAATGCTCCCATTTAGCTTTCTCTTTCCCTACTTTAATACTTAGCTCTAAGAATCCAAAAATCTCAGACTCTTCCATTATAACAAGCAACAAAAGAAGTGAGCCAAGTTTTCAGCATTCAAACAGAGGTGACAGTCTCCAGATAGGAAGGAAGCAATCTTGATCACAGGAGTCTGTATAAACAGTCCCTGAGTTTGGTCTTTTCCCTACTACTAATAAGAACACCTTACATTTCTTGAGCTCTTACTATGTGCCAGGAAGCATTATAACTTGTTATATAACATTAACCCATTGAATCCTCATGACAATCCTATAATGCAGTACTTTTATTGTTTTCATTTTATAAATCAAGAAATCGAAATACCAAGAGGTATTGAATAACTTGTCCAAAGTCATCCAGAATCTATTCCTACCCACTATGCTTACTGTCTTTCTCTAGAATATACCGGAAGTCAAGCCTCAGCCTGGTCAAATAGGAAGACATGATAAGAGACCTGGGATTAAGAAACTTGAGTGTCATATCTTAAGGTCAGGGTCCTGATTTCTTAACACTCACCCCAAAACAGCTGCCCCTCGATACCTGGATCAAAATGCATATCAGCAGAGGAACAAATGATGCTTTCTGATTTCTGTGATTCTTTCCAATTTCTTAAGGGATCTCTCCCTTGTTCAATCCAGGATATTAGTTCCGGTTTGGGAATTCCATCATCTGTACAGAGAAGTCAGACAGGGTTATTAGGTTTCCTTGAGTACTAAATTTAGAGTACACTGAGATGTTTCTAAATTTTTCAGAATTCATGCCTGTGGCAACATATGAGAAGAGATGTAAACAAATAGTGGGTTATAGGTTTACAGAAAGAGGATCAAAACTCTATGCATGATAACAGTGCTTACTAATTTATGTGAACCTGTTAGACCAGTTGTTCTTTAATATTGCTGTGGTCTCCATTTACCTAACAATGCGACAAACGGCCATGCATTGTATGATTCCATTTATATGAAATGTCTAGAATAGGCAAATCTATAGAAACATAAAGTAGATGAATAACTGCATGGGCGGGGAGGAGTAAGGAATAGGGAAAAATTGCTGATGGGTACAGGGTTTTTTTGGGGTTGATAAAGATATGCTGAAATTAGTGGTGATAGTTGTACAATTTTGTTAATATATGAAAATTCTACACTTTAAATTGGTGAGTTTTATGATATGTGAATTATATCTCAACAACACTTATAAAAATTTATTTTTATTAAAATCACAATATAGAAAGTTTGGCGAAAAGGAAAAAACAAGCTTCACTATCGTAATACAATAATGAATGCAACTTTTATATATTTCCTTCCAGTCAATTTTATCCTATAAAAACTAAAAATAATTTAAATTGTACTATATATGATATCATATATGCTCATACTATATTGCTATGGAAGAAGAGCAGGCCACAAAGAAGTATTTCAATTATGAAATAATTTTTGTAAATATATATACATGCATATCATAAAAACAAAATGTTGAAAGAGCTATACAAATATGCCAAGGTGGTTATTTCTGGGGAGGAATTATGAGTAATTTTCATTTTCTTTTTAAATGTATTATCTATTTTTATACTGAGCATGAATTTCTTTTCTAATATAAAAAAGAACAAAACAATTTTATTATATTTTATATAAATTAAATATACATTTTCTAATCTTGCTAGTCTCACTTTTTTTTTTTTCATTTAAAAAATTGTTTTGAAGTATATCATTCATACATGAACATACATAAACAATAAGTATATAGTAAAAGTTGTGAACTCACAAAACAATCATGTATAACATCATACAGGGCTCCCATACATCACACCACGACCAATATCTTGCATTGTTGTGAAACATGTCTAACAAATTATGAAAGAGCCTCATCAAAGTATTACTACTAAATATAGTCCATATCTGACATTTGGTGTAATTTTCTCCCAACCCACCCTATTACATTTTTTTGCACATAAATCATACAAGTTATCTAAAGTGTACAATCAACGGAATTTGGTATAATCACAGAGTTGTGCATTCATCACTTCAATCAATATTAGAGCATTTTCATTGCTCCAAAAAACCACAAAAAACAAAAACAAAAAAAACCAAACCACTATCGTAACTATGTTAGTGCTACTAATTACAAATCATATGATGTGATTTCACCATTTCTATTCATTTCCAAACAACTTTTTACCAATTCTGCACTAATTAAACCTCAGCTTTCCATTCTCTAACCATATACTTTTTTTTTTTGGTGACTTATAGTTTAGCTATTAACTCCATGAGTTTGCTCATTATATTTAGCTCATAATAGCGAAGTTATACAATATTTGACCTTTTGTGCCTGGCTTGCTTCACTCAACATAATGTCCTCCAGGTTCATCCATGTTGTCATATGCTTCACAACTTCATTTCTTCTTATAGCTGAATAATATTCCATCTTGTGTATATACCACAGTTTGTTTATCCATTCATCATTGGATGGACACCTGGGTTGTTTCCATCTTGGGCAATTGTGAATATTGTTGCTATGAACATTGGTGTACAGATGTCTGTTCGTGTCACTGCTCTCAGTTCTTCTCGGTATATACCTAGTAGTTGTATTGCCAGGTCTCATGGTAGATATAAAAACTTCCTTAGGAACCGCCAGACAGACTTCTACAGTGGCTGTACCATTTTACATTCCTAACAACAGTGAATAAGTGTTCCTCACTCTGTACATCCACTCCAACAGTTGCAGTTTTCTGTTTTTTTAATAGTGGCCATTCTAGTAGGTGTGATTTGCGTTCTCTAATAGCCAGTGATGTTGAACATTTTTTCATGTGTTTCTTCACCATTTGTACTTCTCTTTAGAAAAATGTGTTCATTTATTGGAAGACTAAACATCATGAAGATGTCAGTTCCACCCAAATTGATTTATAAATTCTACACAATACCAGTCAAAATTCCAACAGCCTACTTCACAGAAACAGAAAAGTGAATTATCAGATTTATTTGGAAAGAAGGAGGTCCTGGATAGCCAAAACATCCTAAAAAGGAAGAGCAAAGTCAGAGAATTCATGCTCCCTGAATTTCGAGTATATTATAAAGCTACAGTGGTCAAAATGGTAGGGTATTGGCATAAAGATAGATATACTGACCAATGGAATCGAATTGAGAGTTAAGAAATACACCCTAACCTCTATGGTAAATTGATTTTTGATAAGCCTACCAAGTCCATTTATCTGGGACAGAACAGTTTCTTCAACAAATGGTGCTGGGAAAACTGGATATCTATAACCAAAATAATGAAATTCTATATAAGAATCAATTCGAAAAGGATCAAAGACCTAAACATAAATGCCAGGACAATAAAACTCTAGAAGCTAATGTAGAGAAATATGTACCTTGTAGTAGGTGGGGGTCTCTTAAACCTTACACCCAAAGCACAAGCAACAAAAGAAAAAATAGATAAATGGGACCTCCACAAAATGCAACAGTGGACTGCTTCAAAGTCCTGCACTTCCAAGGACTTTTTGAAGAGGTTAAAAAGGCAGCCTATTAAATGGGAGAAAATATTTGGAAATTATACATCCAACAAGGATCTAATATCCAAGATATATATAAAGAGATGCTACAACTCAACAATTAAAAGACAAAAGACCCACTTGTTTTTAATGCATGATAGTATTCTATTAGAATAAATTAATCAATCCTTTAGTGTTGAACAGTTAGGTCACTTCAAATTTTAACTATATATAATGATTTCTAGCTACCAGTAAAAATGAAAAACTTCATGCTTGCTTATGCATACCTCCATCCCCTGTCCCACTGCAATAGTATTGAGTCACTTATTAACAGCCATTCCATAGGGGTTCAACTTTAAAGGAGATGGCTGTGGCAAAAATTCAGTCAGAAGGATTGAAAAAAACAGTGCTTTCATTTCTTATTAAAAAAGTTCTAGCATAGAGAAAAATAAGGCTAGTATGAAAACACCGGGGTTCATCTAACTTTGTGAAATCTTACCATGTTGATATGCTTGCTTTAGATTTTCTAAAAGATGAAACATCTTGGACAGAGCTTAAGCCCCTGTATGCTCCTCTCCAGAGATAATCACTACCTTGAATATGGGTAGTGAACATTCCCATTCATGTTTTTATTTTTAAATACATATATATGAATAAACAAATACTGTATGCTGGTTTTAGAGTTTGCACAAATTATACTGTATCATTCTACAGTTTGTTTTTTTTCTCTTCAAATTATTTTTCAAATTTTCTCCATTTTGAAACAACTCAGGTTCATTCATCTGAGTATTTTCTTATATGAATATTTAACAATTTAATTTGTCTTTTTTCTGTTCATTGATATGCCACTATGATCATATGCACAAGACTTTATATGTCTGCAGGCAAATTGCTTGGTTACAGGACAGTCCTTTCTTCTAGTTTAACTATGTGTTACCAAATTGCTCTCCAAAGTGGCTGTACTAATTTGAATCTCACTAGCAGAGTATAATGTTTGATAAATAAAAATACATATATAAAGACCAAATAGGCAAAAAGACCATAAAGAATATCCATTACCCAAACCACCTAGAGATAGCTGCTGTTAAACACTTCATTATATAGCTCTGCAAAATCTCATCCCAGGAAATAATAACATTAGCTTTTCTGAGGTAAAGAGACTCTACTGTGAAAATTGAGAGGTAGGATTAAGATATACAGGGTACTTTATGGATATGAGCTAGGCATGCTTCTATGTGGAAAATCATGGCAACATGAGAGTATATAGCTGTTTTAGTTTGCCAAAGGACTGCCAAAGCAAAGTACCAGAAATGTGTTGGTTTTTATTAAGGGTATTTATTCGGGGTTAAAGCTTACATTCCAAGGCTGTGAAAAGTCCAACTCAAAGCACCATAGGAGGTGCTTTCTTACCAAAGTCAGCTACCACGTGTTGAAGCAAGATGGCAGGTGACCTCTGCCTGGTCTCTGCCTTCCCTGCTGGGCTGCTTCTCAGGGTCAACTACTCTGCTTTCTACCTGATTTCAGCTGCAAGTTATCAGGCATAAGACTCATCTCTTGAGCTGCTTCTAGGCCCAGCCTCTTGGGGACTTCGTGCTTAAGCAATTGTCCATTCCTCTCTCACCTGGCATAGGGCTTCTCTCTTAAGGTTTCTCTCCTTGCAGCTCTGCTGTGGGCAAAACTGGAATCTTTTCTCTTACATGGCAGAATTAAACATGACAGTTCCCTTTTTCTTGTGTCTGTCCATGTGAGTCTGTTTACATTAAGACCCAGCAAGAGGTCAGAGACTCAATATGAATCAAACTCACTGATGTAGTCCAATCAAAAGCCCAAAATTGATCTTATCAAGTAATCTAATCAAAGGCTCTTCAACTGAATTTAATGGAATCAAATGGTTATCACATTCACAGGTATAGATTAGTTTAAAAACAAAATCTTTCTCTTTTATGGATTCATAAAATAATTTCACACTGCCACAATAGTGACTAAAAGCCCTGACATATATTTATTTAGTCACCCTAACCACCTTTCATTACATGTCTTCTCAGATATCCTCATATAACAATATCTACCCTTCAGTAAGTACTAGGCATGCTTTCAGAAGTATTAACACAAGAATATTGGGTAAAAATACATTTCTGGGTAATTTCTGAGAAATCTTGCTAGCTGACATCCAGGAGGATCAAGTGACTGAGACCTCTTAAAGGATCCACTTCCAAAACTTACACAACATTGACTATTTCTTACCTAGAGAAACAAGAGTTTCATAATTGGTTCTCATTACATGCTGGTAAAGCTCCTTCTGCCATGCCTCCAGATTCTGCCATTCTTGTTCCGTGAAATAAATGGCAACATCTTCAAAAGTAAGAGGTAACTGAAATGATAAACATAATACATATACAATCATAATTGCTTCAAAATGACTCCGGATTCTTCTCATCACTAATTTAAAAGACATTTGTAGTAGACACTGTTTTTGTCTGTTTAGCAGTTTCCTCCTTGGGGAACTGCTCCTTTCCCTATTCATTCATTTGGTTTTGTTGTTAATCACTGCATCCCTCTCCACGTGTTTTTTTCCATGTGCTTTGAAACTACATATACATAGCTATAGTATAGGTTTACTTTCCTCTGTGTGTGTGTGTGTTAATTTCCTTCACTTAATGTGCCATAGACTTCTTTCTATGTCAATATATGGAGGCAAACTAATTTTTTAAATAAGGTGCGTTATATTCCATGGTTGAATATACCACAGCTTATATAGCCATACCCACCGATAGGGCATAAATAATTTCTCAATTTCTTTTTTAAAACATATTTTTAATTAGAGAAATGGAAGATTTACAGAAAAATCATGGAGAAAGTACAACATTCCTATATACCACCCCCCTTATTAACACTTTGTATAGTATGGTACCTTTGTTACCATTCATGAAAGAATATTATTAATTGTAGTAATAACTATGGTCCCTAGTTTACATTAGGATGTAGTTTTTCCAATGTACCATCCTATTATTAACACCTTGCATTAATGTGATACATTTGTTACAGTTCATGAAAGAATATTTATATAATTATACTATTACCTACAGTCAATCATTTACAAGATTCACTGTGTTATACAGTCCTATGGTGTATCTGTTTTTATTCTAATAACATATATATGACCTAGAATTTCTCCTTTTAGCCACGTTCACATACATAATTCAGTGCTGTTAATTGCACTCACAATTATGGGTACCAATATCACCACTCATTTCCAAAATTTATAATCAACACAAGTAGAA
>JAQZBX010089813.1:0-12585 GCA_029593785.1 Cabassous unicinctus
TAACACCTAGAGAACTGCCTGTGTCTCTCCAATTTCACTGATATCTTATCTATTAAATAAACCAAATTTCAATTCAATTTCTTAATGTTTACAGATATGGTTTATTTCATATTTTCCCTCTTCAGTAATGTTTAATATAACACATAAATAATTAAATTCTTCTCTGAAATTAATTCCCATTGAAGAAATCTAATAAAGAAAAGATGAATCCTAATGTCATAAGGAAACTTTTCAAAAAATTTCTATTTGGAAAGACTTCTGACCATAGTCATGGATTTGCTTAATATCCTCTGTGGGCACCAGTCCCCAAGGTCTAAGCCACCTCACCATTGCCTTCAGGCTGTACATAAATACTTTTTCTTAGTGATTTTTTAAAAATATATTTTTCATTTATTTTTGAAAGATACTTCGATTACATAAATGTTACATTAAAAAAATATAGGATTCCCATATGCCCCACTCCTCATACCTTCCACTTTCCCCCACATTAACAACTTCTTTCATTAGTGTGGTACATTCATTGCAATTGATAAACATGTTTTGAAGCATTGCCACTAAGCATGGATTATAGTTTATCTTGTAGTTTATACTCTTTCCCACTCAATTCTGTAGGCTATGGCAAGATATATTATGGCCTGTATCTGTCATTGCAATGACAGGTCAATTCCAAGTCTTGAAAATGCCCCCATATTGCACCTCTTTTTTCCTCTCCCTGACTACAGCACCTCCAGTTGCCACTGTCTCCACATCAATGATATAATTTCTTCCATTGCTAGAATCACAATAATTCTATAGTAGAATACCAGTACATCTACTCTAGTCCATATTTTATTCCCCAATCCTGAAGATTCTGGGATGGTGAAGCCCACTCTGCCTCTAATTGAGAAAGGGCTTCGATCCCTTATGGCTGATGGATGGGCCTCTCTTGCTTGCAATTGCAGATACTCTCAGTTCCTTGGTGTGGTGGTTGTCCATTGTCACCTCTTTGTTCATTGTCCTGGGTGAGTCCAATGAACTAGAGAGTAGGTGTAGTAACTCCGTTGAGGCTCAGGGTCCAGCTGGCAAATGGAAAGCCCAGAGATTAAAGTCTCTTGGATGTACACCTACCAACTCCAACATCAGCTATAGGTTCAAATAAAAGGGACAGAAGAAGCATGTGTAGAGAAGTCACATCTGAGTCCAACCCTGTCACACTCGGGAACACAAACCCAAAGTAAGGCCTTCTGGCAAGGCACCAAACTCCAGAGATATCTTCCATGACTGCATGACCTGGGTGTCTCTGGAGTCCTTAGGAGCCCCAATATTTGGGGTAGTATCCATTTTGACAGTCTATATGATCCTGCTGAGAAGTGCATAAGCATTACCTCTCTGATGACCTCCTGACTCACTTTGAAGGCTCTTAGCCATATACACTCATTTGCTTTTACCTTTTCCCCCTTTTATTCAAGGTCTTTTTCCAGTTGCATTACCAGCCAGTGCTTGTTACTAATCACTTGGTGTCAGGGAGAGTCATCCCCAGAAATCATGTCCCTCACATTGGGGTGGGTAATGCATTTATATGCTGAGTTTGGCTTAGAGAAAGGCCACATTTGAGCAACAAGGAGGCTCTCAGGAGGTAACTCTTAGGCACTCTGCAATACAGGCTAAGTTGCAAATTCAAAAGTAAATGGCTCATAATCATAGTCATTGTAACAAGGGCCCTTCAATTGACCCTCTTTCTTCGCTAGTCATTGCCCCTGTACTTGAGGAATTGTTGCTGTTCCATTAGAGAATGTGGCAAAGCACCCCAGGATGGGAATTCAATAATCTTTTGGTTGTTGTGTGATTATCTACTGACTCTCCCAATGCCCCATGAACATTTGAAAATATTTATATACCTTATATGTATGCCCAGGTGAACTTTCTCCCATGTATCCCCTATCACTGACACCCCACCCCATTGATCCCCCCTTCCATAGTTGTTACCCTCCTGTGATCCAAAACTTATTAAAAAATGAAGCCAAGAATATTGATAAATTTGATTAATAAGAAAATGAAATAATAATGATAGGTTTAAACATAAGAAATAAAAAATATAATAATTTAGAGACACTAAAACTAAAATAAAGTTAAAAATGGGTTATTTAAAAAAATGAAAAATATTAAAAAATTAATTTTTTTTTTTACTTTTTCCTTTTCATCACTGTAATATCAATTGTCCTATATGTACAGTGGCATTTTCTTCCATTTATTCCCCAGTGTCTTAATTATGTATATATATAGAGAGAGAGAGATAGAGAGAGAGAGAGAGAGGGTCTTCAAAGAATTTTAGGTCACAGTAAAGCTACATACAGAATATAGAGGACTCCCATATACCCAACATCCTCCCCCTTTTCCCTCTTCCCTATTAATAATCTGTTTACTTATGGATGATACGTTTGTTGCAACTTATGTATAAATATTGAAACATAGCTATGAACCATGGTCAATGGTATACATTATAGCTTATATTTTAGACCATACATGTTTATAATTTTTGATGAAATTTAAAATGACTTGTATCCATCATTGCAAGATCATGCAGAACACTTTTATTGCCTGCTAAATATCCCCTCTTCAATCTATTGAAGACCCTTGACAGCCAACAGGCTTCACTCCTTGAAAGACAAGATTCATAAATATTTGCAACAATGCTGAAGGTTGGACACATTAGTCTGTCCTCCCCTATTAGGAACTGCTCATGCTTTTAAGAGACACCCTCCCCTCTGTTTGAGAACATATCAGGCCAACCCATCATGGCAGTCCAACTACTTCCCAAACATTATGTTTGTCTCGCCCCACTGATACACCACACTATGACAAAATGATCACTTGCACATTCTCCAGAGGAGAGTCCCACATGCGCCCTGTCCCAAGTGACCCCCATTCAACACCCTAAACCAGTAACCCTTCCTTATTATATTGCCACAAGAGCTTTCTCAACATCGTAGTTTCACCCGCATACCCACCAATCTTCAGTGTTCAGCAACTCCCTCTCTTAACCCTCCCCTCAGTTCCATGGGCCATTCAACCCATCTTCCCCACACTACCCCCTGTCAAGCTTACACTGCCCAACCCAATAGAATCTCTACACCCCTGTCATATCTTCACTGCACATCTACTCAATTCTACCTTATCATAGATTTCACCGATATGGGCATTGGCTCACAACCTTCTTCTCCATTTCTATTTCCTGCAAACCTGTCTTACAGACAATAGATCTCTGAGTCTGCTCAATTTGCTTAATTCATATCAGAGAGGTCATATTATATTTGTCCTTCAATGCCTGGCTTCACACTACATAAGGTCCTCAAGATTCATCCATATTATCTCTTGTGTTAGTACTGTATTTCTTCTTGGAGCTGAGTCATATTCCATTGTATGTATATACCACATTTTGTTTATCCATTCATCTGGTGTTGGGCACCTGGGTTGATTCCAACTTTTGGCAATAATGAATAATGTCGCTATGAAAATTGGTGTGCATATATCTGTTCTTGTCCTTGCTTTCAGTTCTTCTGGGTATATACCCAGCAGTGGAATTGCTGGGTCATATGGCAGATCTATACTTAGTTTTCTGAGGAACCATCAAACTGTACTCCACAGTGCCTGCACCATTCTACATTCCCACCAGCAATAGATGAGGGTTCCCATTCCTCCATATCCTCTCCAACACTTGTAGCTCACTGTTTTTTTTAATGACCTCCAGCCTAATGGGTATAAGATGGTATCTCATTGTATTATTGGTGTACAGAAATGCTACTGATTTTTGCACCTTGATTTTATAACCTGTGACTTTACTGAACTCATTTATAAGTTATAAAAGCTTTGTTGTAGATTTCCCTAATAGCTAGTGATGTTAAGCATCTTTTCATGTGCTGTTTAGTCATTTGTATTTCTTCTTTGGAGAAGTGTCTGTTCAAATCCCTTGCCCATTTTTTAATGGGTTGTTTGTCTTTTTTATTTTTGAGAAATAGGATTTCTTTATATATGCTGGATATTAGCTTCCTATCAGATTTATGGTTACCAAATATTTTCTTCCATTGGGTAGACTGCCTTTTCACATTCTTGACAAACTCTTTTGAGGTGCAAAAGGTTTTAATTTTGAGGAGGTCCCATTTATCTATTTTTTCTTTTGCTGTTCATGCTTTGGGTGTGAAGTTCATGAAACCATTTCCTATTATAAGGCCCTGTAGATGCTTCCCTACATTATCTTCCAAGGTCTTTATGGTCTTGGCTCTTATGTTTAGATCTTTGATCCACTTAAGGTGATTTTTGAATAAGGTGTGAGATGGTGTTCCTCTCTCATTCTTTTGGATATGTATATCCAGTTCTCCAAACACCATTTGCTGAAGAGGCCATTCTCTCCCAGTTGAGTGGGCTTGGTGGCCTTGTCGAATATCAGATGACTGTATATGTGAGGATCTATTTCAAAACCCTCAATTCGGTTCCATTGGTCTGTATGTCTATCCTTGTGCCAAAACCATGCAGTTTTAACCACTGTAACTTTGTAGTAGGTTTTAAAGTCTGGTAGTGTGATTCCTCCAATTTCATATTTTTTTCAATATGTATTTGGCTATTTGGAGCCTCTTGACCTTCCAAGTAAATTTCATAGTTAGTTTTTCCATTTCAGTAAAAAATGCGGTGTTGATTTTTATTGGGATTGATTAAATCTATATATTAGTTTGAACAGGATAATTAAGATTATAATCTTAATGATATTTAGTCTTCCTATCAATGAACAGGGAATATCTTCCATTTATTTAAGTCTTTGATTTCCTTTGACAGTGATGTGTAGTTTTCTGTCTTTAGTTAAATTTATTCCTAGGTATTTGGTTGTTTTAGTTACTATTTAAATGGTATTTTCTTCTTTATTTCCACCTCAGATTTTTCATTATTGGTATACAGAAATGCTAT
This sequence comes from Cabassous unicinctus, assembly GCA_029593785.1. Classification (NCBI taxonomy): domain Eukaryota; kingdom Metazoa; phylum Chordata; class Mammalia; order Cingulata; family Chlamyphoridae; genus Cabassous; species Cabassous unicinctus. The sequence continues at coordinate 4,936 of JAQZBX010089813.1, forward strand.
CGATTTTTGCACATTGATTTTATAACTGGTGATTTTACTGAACTCATTTATAAGTTATAAAAGCTTTGTTGTAGGTTTCTCAGGGCTTTCTATCTTTAGGATTATATCATCTGTAAATAGTGAAATTTTTACTTCTTCCTTTCCAATTGGAATGCCTTTTATATCTTTTTCTTGCCTCAGTGCTTAAGTAAGTACTTCTAAGACAATGTTGAATAGCAGTGGTGATAGTGGACATCATTGTCTTGTTCCCAATCTTAAAGAGAAAGCTTTAAAGATTTTACCAATGTGTATGATGTTAGCTGAGTGTTTTAAATATATGGCCTTTATCATGTTCAGAAAGTTTCCTTCTATTCTTATCTTTTGCAGTGTTTTTTTCAGGAAAGGGTGTTGTATTTTTGTAGAATGTTTTTTCTGCGTCTATAGAGATGATCATGTGATTATTTTCTTTCAACCTATTTATGTGGTGTGTTACATTGATTGATTTTCTTATGTTGAAATATTCTTGCATACCAGGGATGAAACTCACATGGTCATGGTGTAAAATTCATTTGATGTGCTGTGGAATACGATTAGCAAGCATTATGTTGAGGATTTTAACATCTAAGTTCACTAGTGAGATTGGTCAGTAATTTTCCTTTCTTGTGGTGTCTTTGTTTGGCTTTGGTATTAGGGTAATGTTGGCATCATAGAATGAGTTAAGCATTGTTCCTTCTATTTCTATTTTTTGGAACAGATTAAGCAGGATTGGTGTTAGTTCTTTCTGGAATATTTGGTTGAATTTACCTGTGAAGCTGTCTGTTCCTGGGCACTTATTAGTTGGGAGATTTTTGATGGCTAATCAACTCTTACTTGTGATCAGTCTGTTGCGTTCATCAATTTCTTCTTTTGTCAATGTAGGCTGCTTGTGTGTTTCTAGGAATTTGTCCATTTCTTCTAAATTATCCTTCTTGTTGGCATATAATTTTTCAAAGTATCCTCTTATGATAATCTTTATTTCTGTGGGGTCATAGCAATTCTTAGAGTGCACAACTACCAAAGTAGTGCACTCCTTGTTTAATTAGATAGAAATCAACCTATACATAAGTCTAACAAGAATAGACATTAAAGAATATGAATACCCTAACAAGTTACATTTAACCAAATCTAATTCATCAATTCTTCCACCAGTTCCACATCTACTATTTCTCCAACATTCACATGAAATAGTGACTTCTTTACAATCTTAGAGAAATGAAGGACCTTCATAATGAAAAGATTGGTGTGTCTGGACTGCATGAGACCATGACTGCTGTGAATTCCTCTATCATGTAAACATAAATATGTTCCTATAGTTTAACGTCTGGTAAGTATTCTCTATAATCTCCAACAGAAGAAGACATGGGATAGAAAGCAGATGATGAATAACATAGGCCTCAGTCTAACACAAAAGCAAAACCATGAAAGTTAGATGATATATAAATAAATATGTATATTTTACTGCACTATGATGAGGAGGATTATACTAAGTTTCAGCAAGAGCAGTTAGTGGATTTTGAAGTTACTGAAAGCCAAACTTCACGCATTTAATCCTTACAACAATTCTATCAAGCAAGTTCTATTAAAAAAATGATTTTATAGTTAAGGGAAATAAGACTTGGAGAAGTTAATTACCTTGTCCAAGCTAATATATCAAGGAAGTGACCAAGGTTGAGCTATAATAAAATCACATCGTCTGGAGTCTTACTGATTTTTAAATAGTATTTTTCTGCTTGTCAAAGACAAGATCTTACACCGCCTCCTTCATATTTAATAAAATATCTATGAAATATATTTTTATTTTTTACAAAATTCTATACACTATGAGATTTAATGTTCCTAATTTTCTCTCTGCATCTTTGTATACATCCAAATTATGTTTAAACGTGCTTAGGTTCACCTGTACTAAATTTCACAGAGGAAATTATAAGGCAAACATATCATATTACTGGCCCTGCAGTCCACGGCATGAAAAATGAAGAACTAAGCTTCAATTAAAATATGGCACATGCATCGTTTTTACCATCTATTTTTTCAGATCCTGTGCTCTGTATCAGTTTTTAAATCACAATCACTTTTAAATTAAAATCAAAATAACATCAAACGATTAAGACACAATGCTGAAATCACAGTGGAAAATGTTAAAAAAAAAAAAAGCTTAAATGAAAAGTATTATATTTGGATTCACAAAATTTTAACACAAAAAGTATAATTCCTGGCATTTCTAATGAAAGTTCCTGAAGACTAAATGATCCAAAGCTTAAATTGAGACAGGAATGTTTTTCACCTGCTAACATATTTTAGAAAATGTGAGCAGGTCAGACTTATTCTGTATTCTTCTGCAGTGTAGCACACCTGGAATACAATGTCCAGTTATGTCCTAAGTAACTGTAGGAATTTCATAACCATGCTGTGTCCAGTGGATAGCAGTCAGAAAAACATAGTCATTAAAATGCATGCAGTGTCAGAAATAGTTGACATCCCTCTGTGTTTAGTCTGGGAAAAGAATTCTAAGAGTATATTTGATGATAGATTATCATATTAAAAGAAACTTAAAGACATATCAAACTTATATAATGAGCTAAATGAGCAATGTTTTCTAGGCATACACTTTTGGGTGATTAAACTATTTAAAATGCAAGGAGGTGATAACTAAAAAAGGTTAGAATAGTACAAACTCTGGGGAACAGGGAAGGGTTAAGACTGGGATGAAGTACAAGAAGCTCCTGGGGTGGTTGACAATGTGTTATTTTCTTCACATGGTTGTTTATTACAAGCGTATTCACTTTAACTCATTGGGGATGTTTCGGGGGTGGGAGGGAAGGGCCTTATACAAATATTATTTTATAAGAAAATTTTATTAACAATTTAGAGTAGCAGATGTAGCTCAAGTGGTTGGGTGACTGCTTCCCATGTACAAGATCCCAGGTTCCATCCCCAATACTTTCTAAAAAAAAATTAAGCCATGTTTAAATACTTACTCTGTATTATTTTCAGAGTTAAAAAATATTAACAGAGTTGCAACACCTACTCTCCAGTTCACTGGACTCACCCAGGGCAACTAACAAAGAGATGATGGTGGACAATGAACATCTCAAGGACCAGAGTGACTTTGGAGTCGTCCTGAATGACATTGCAGTGACAGATACATCCATTATGTATCTTACCATAACTTACAAAATTGTAAGGGAGAGAGTTTAAACTATGATGTTAACAATAATCCATGCTCAGTGGCAATGCTTCAAACTGTGTTCATCAGTTATAACAAATGTGCCACACTAATGAAGGGTGTTGTTGATTTTGGAAAATGTGGGAGGGGTAGGGGGCAGGGCATATGGGAATTCCCTATATTTTTTGTTTAACATTCATGTAATCTGAGTATCTTTTCTAAACAATAAAAAAGTATATTAAAAGAAAATGGAGCCCGTGTCTGGATGCTACAATTCATCGTCTTTCTTTCTTTTTTTTAATATATATTTTTATTTTTTAAAAGATACTCAGATTATATAACTGTTACACAAAAAATCTAGGGATTCCCTTATGACCTGCTCCCCCCACCACATAAATGACATCTTTCATTCATGTGGCACATTCATTACAATTGATAAATGCATCCTGGAGCATTACCACTGAACATGGACCATAGTTCATATTGTCGTTTACACTCTTTTCCACACAATTCTGCAGCTTATGGGAAGATATATAATGGCCTGTATCTGTCGTTGCAACGTCATTCAAGATGATTCCCAAGTCCCGAAATAGCCCCCATATTACACCTGTTTTTCCCTCTCCCTGCCCCCAGGAGTGCAGTGGCCACTGCCTCCACATCAATGTTGTAATTTCTTCCATTGCTAGAATTAAAATAAGTCTATAATATAACACAATAAGTCTACTCTAGTCCATGGTTCATTCTCCAATCCTGAGAATTCTGGGATGTTCACTCCACCTCTAATTGAGAGGGGGCTTTGATCCCATACACCCGATGGATGGGATTCTCTTGCCTGCAGTTGTAGTCTCTCTCATTTCCTTGGTATAGTTGTTGTCCATCCTCACTTCTTTGTTAATTTTCCTGAGTAAGTCCAATGAACTGGAGAATAAGATTTGCAGCTCTGCTGAGGCTCAGGGTATAGCTGGCACATGGACAGCCCAAAGATTCAAGTCTCTTGGAAGTACACCCAGCAATTCCAACACCAAGTATAGGTTCAAATAGAAGGTACAAATGAGCCATGTGTAGGGAAGACATAATTAAGTCCAACTCTGTCACTCTCAGGAGCACAAACTACAAAGTAGGGCCCACTGGCAAGGCATGAAACTCAGGAGATATCTGCCCTGACTATAGGACCTGGGTGTCTCCAGAGCCCCACTATTTGCAGGTAATATTCACTTTGGTAGTCTATAAGATCCTGCTGAGATGTGTATAAGCATTACCTCTGGAATGGCCTCCCAACTCACTTTGAAGTCTCTTAGCCATAAAAACTCATTTGTCTTTACCTTTCTCCCCTTTTATTTGAGGTCTTTTTCTAGTTGTATTGCTAGCTGGTGCTTAGCAGTAATCCATCAGTGAAAAGGAGACTAATCTCTAGAAGTCATGTTCCACACTGGGGGGGAAGGTAATCCATTTATATGCTGAATTTACCTTAGAGAGAGGCTGCATTTGAGCAACAAGGAGGCAATTCTTAGGCACCCTATAACAGAAGGCTAAGTTGCAATTTCAAGAGCAAAGGCTCACAAACATAGTCATTAATATCAAGGGCCCATCAATGGACCATCTTCCTTTGCCAGTCATTGCCCCTGCACTTGAGGGACTGTTGCTGCTCCCTTAGAGAACATGGCAGAGCTCTCAGGATGGGAATTCAATATTCTCTCAGTTATTGTGTGAATCCCCACCCACTGTGAGAATGCCCTGTGAACATTTGAACACATTTATATACTTTATATATATGTTCAAGTGAACTTCCTCCTCAAAAGAAGGAAGTAAGAAGTATTGATTATAGAAAAGAGGCTGCTTCTTGTGTGACTGAATTTCTGGTCAGGGAAGTTATGCAAATATAAGTTGTGTGACTATTTGTGGAAGGATTTCCTCTGCAGGGCTGAAGCCTGGATTCCTGGCCTGCAAGAACCATTAAATCTATAACTGCATGGCCTCTTAATTTCCAACCATAGCTCCCTTCTTAAGTGGTCCAAATGAGCTGAGTGCATTCTGTAATCAAGGCATTTGGGCAAAGCCAGCCATCTCCTGTACCTTAAGTTTATCAGTTCACTGTATACCCTTAGTTTGTGGGTTATTTTTTATGTACAGAGTATGTTTGTACATTTTTTTAAATTATGTGAAATTTAAGAGAAACACTCTGTTATAGCTCTAAACTTACCAGTGTGAAAAATGAAGGGAATGATAGATAAATAGGCTAATAATGCTCTGAAGGTAGAAGGAAACAGTATAGCTTTTAGAATTCAATACAAACCAAGAACATTTCCAAGATCTTTCACAAACATTATCCTCACAACCTCACTTGGCATATAAAAAATTTAACAGATATTTACACACCAATATACACAGTGGCATTATTCACAAATACCAAAAGACAGAAGCAACGCAGGTGGCAATTAACCAATGAATGGATAAATAAAATGTGGTAAATATATACAATGGAATACTACTCAACTGTAAAAAGAAATGATGTCATGATACATATGGCAACATGGATGAATGTTGAAGACATCATGTTGGGTGAAAGAATCCAAACACCAAAGGACAAATAGTGTATGATCTTATTGTTTTGAAACAATTAAATAAGCAAGCTCATAGTCAGAATCTAGATTACAGGTTACCAGGAAAGAAGAAGTAAAGGCTTAAAATAAACTAGGTTCCTATTTGGAAATGTTTTGGTAAGGGAGGGTGATGATGGTAGCACAACATTGTGAATGCAATTGGCAGTGCTGAAATTTATATCAGAATATGATTAAAATGGAAAATATTAGATTGTCATATCAAGATTGAGGAGTGATCAAACATAAGGGGGGAGTGTAACCATGGACCAAAGTAGATTTTTTGTTACTGTAGTTATTATCTTGTGTTAATTGAAGAACATTTAACATGGATATGAAGATGGTGATGACCAAGGGTTAAGAAGGGAGGGGAGGGATGAATAGGTAGAACACAGGACATTTTTAGGGCAGTGAAACTGTTCTGCATGATACTGCAATGACGGACACATGACAGTATATATTTGTCAAAGCCTATAAAACTGTACAAGCACAAAATGTAAACCATAATTTTAACCATAGACTTTGGTTAGTGTAGCAATGCTTCAATATAGGTTCAACAATTGTAACAAATATACCACACTAGTGTAATAATAGGGGGAACTATGTGTAGGGGGGTTATATGGGAATTCCTTATACATTCAGTGTAATTTTTCTGGAAATCTAAAACTTTTCTAAAAATAAAATTTATTATTCCTGAAACAAAAAAACAAAATAAGAAAAAAGAATATGCTTATGTGACCATCAAAGTATCAAGAAAAAGGCAACCTAAAAGCAGTAAGAATTGGGGCAACCTGGTGGCCCCTCCCCCACCCCTCACCGCTCAGCAGGGAGCTAGCCACACTTTGGTGCAGATCCTTGATTGTGGTTCTGGAGGGAGCAGAGTAACCCTCAAGCACACACTAGTAACATATAAGCCTGGCCCAGTCTGTCTGGGGGTGGTCTGTGGGACTCACCACCCAGAATGAGCCCTGCATGGAAAAAGAAGAGCAGAGAGCTCTTCTACAGGACGCTGTGGGAAAGCAGTTGCATGGCTGCCGGGGTTAGTGGATGTGGGACACAATGCGGTGCCCAGGCCTGCGAAAAAACCATTTCCTAGGGAAAAGTGGACATTTATATCTGTGTAAATGGAGAATCCCCAGGACCACATGTGTGTGCCCAAGGAAAGGTACAGGTACAGAGAGGGTATGTGTCCCTACACTGTTATCAGGAGCAGTTCTCTAAGGTCTTTGTGTGGATAAGCCTTGGAGGAGAGCACTTGCATATGTCATTCTTCAAAGACAAGAAAAGTGTTTTCTTTTTTCCGTCTTTAGCTCCTGACAGTCAAGGAAAACTCTTCTCCTAACATTAAATTAAGAAACAGGTGCCTCAGAATCTATCTTCCATCAAATATCACATTAAAAATCAATTGTCCAGGATTGAAGAAAAGATTACAAAACATACGAAGAAACCAGAAGTGATGGCACAGACAAAGGAGGAAATTTAAACATTAGAAACCATCAACAAGGAGGATCAGACCTGGGACATACCAGACAAAGACCCTTTAAAAATGGCTCTACGGCAAGAAGAAATGAAGTCATGAAGCATATGACAACATGGATGAATCTAGAAAACATCAGATTGAGTGAAGCAAGCTAGACAAGACAGGACAAATACTACATGATTGTGCTAACATGAACTAAATATATTGCATAAACTCATGGAATTAATAATTAGAATATGGGTCAACAGAAAATAGAATGAGGGTAGAGAGTGGAAAGCTGATGGTTAATCTGTGCAGAATTGGTTAAAGGTTGTTTGTAAACCTTTGGAAATGAAAGGAAATGGTGAGAGCACATCATGCTGTTTGTGACTAGCAGAGCTCTAATATGG